>CM038608.1:7496362-7597521 GCA_021533255.1 Ceriops tagal
CTCATCGCAACTTCTTATCCCTTTTCTCGCTTGTCCATGTACTTCTTAGCTATCTGGTCCACATCATTCTCTCCCACCAGAGAAGAACTCGACCCTAAGTACTCTTTAGGATATAAAGGCGTATCATCTGGATGGAAAAGAGATAAATCAGCTACATTGAATGTCTTAGAGATGTTCATATCATCAGGAAGTTTGACAATATAAGTATTATCGTTGATTTTGCGCACAACTTTATAAGGACCATTCTTCTTTGGCTGTAATTTACTATACTTGCCCACAGGAAAGCGTTCTTTCCTTAGGTATACCATCACCTGATCACCAACTTCAAACAGTTTCTCTTTCCTGTGTCTATCAACAGCCGCCTTGTATTTCACATTCGCCCTCTCAATTTTCCTTTTTACCTCTTCAGTAATAGCTTGACACTGCTCTGCCATGTTCTTAGCTGTCAATAAAGCTGGTACAGCACAAGAACTCATACTGTCTCGAATGAATCCCTTGTCCAACAACTCTTGGACCTTCTCCTGCAGGACTTCAGTTTCCTTATGACTCATCCTATAGTGTGGTAAATTTGGAAGACTTGCTCCAGGTACCAAGTCTATTTGATGCTGAATATCCCTCAGGGGTGGTAGTCCCTTAGGTAAGTCATCAGGAACCACATCTCTATACTCTTCCAATACTCCCTTAACCGCTTCAGGGACCTCTTCACTTACATCTTTATCCCCAACTATCATATTCTTAACAATAAGCGCATGAGCCACCTTTGACTCTTTTAAATCCTCAACCATCTCCTTCTCTGATTGGGCAATAGTCAAGAAAGAGCGTCCCTCTATCCTGCGAACTCTAGCGCGACCCTCTAATTTCAGAGGTAATAGAGCATACTTCACACCCCCCTTCTCTAACTTATAAACATTTTCTTTACCCTGCATGTTGGGCATTCACATCGAACTGCCAAGGTCTCCCGAATAGTAGATGACATGCATCCATGTCAACAATATCACAGAAGATTTCATCTCGATACCTCCCTATAGAAAATGGCACCCTGTACCTTTCCTTCACCTCAATCTTCTCAGCCGCCTTAATCCACCCAATAGTGTATGGGTATGAATGTTTTTCGACAGGCAACTGTAACTGTTTAACGACTTCTCTCCCGATGATGTTTTCACAACTCCCACTGTCTACAATTAAGTCAAACACCTTTTCCCCAATCGTACACCTGGTACGGAACAACTGATGTCGTTGGGTACTTGCCTCCTGCTTTGGTGCTAACATCATCCGCCTAATCACATAAGCTGGCTCCACTTCACCATCCTCCTCCTCATCATATTCATTTTCTCCACTAGGCTCACAACACACCTCTTCTTCATCATTCCTATCCAAGATTGGTCTGACATACGGGTTATTTTGCTTCTGGACTCCCTTAAACTCCATAGGCCTTTTCCCTTCAGCCCTTTCATTCCTTTTGGCACTATCTTCTTCAAATTTACTCAACACATTTTTATTCTTCTCAACCCCCATCTTACTGACACTAGTAGTATCACTCACAAACCCTCTTCTTCCACTTGCATACCTAGTGCTCTGCTCCTGCAACATTAACTCGACTCGGAGAGCCATATTTTTTGCCTCATTCAAATTCCTCAAAACCGCAACTCCTATTTTGTCCTTAATTTGCAACTTCAACCCGTCCACATATCGTGCAACCTGTTGACCCTCACTCTCTCTCAAGTCATTCCGTTCTGCCAACCTCATAAACTCTGCAGTGTACTCATGAACAGATCTTGGCCCTTGGCGACATCATTGATACTGCTGGAACAGTATTTGCTCATAGTCTGGAGGTAAGAAATCGCGTTGTAGTAGTTGTTTCATACGAAACCACGTTCTCACCGGATGTCTCCCTTCTCTCTGTCTCCTAGTTTGCAGCCTTTCCCACCAGGCAGAAGCTCCACCCTTTAACATGAGTACCTATCAACATCTGCTAACCAATCTAAGAACTCCTCAATATTAAGACTACCATTAAAATATGGAATATCAACCTTTAAACGGTAATCACCCCCATCTCCCTGATCATGCCCATAGTAGTTCCTTCGATACCCTACATCACCACCTCGTCTCTGTGGTTGTCTTACTCCATACATAAACTCATCCTCCTCAGCAGATTCATCGTCCGAAATCTGCACAATCCTATTAATAGCTCTAGGTCTGTTAATTGGATTAACATACCTATCTCTTGCCTCAGGCCTATTACCGCTAATATTTATCGAGTCAAAGCGCTCAATCAAATCTTCAAAACGCTGTTGTAAGCGTTAGACTCTTTGATCTAAAGCATTGAACTCTGCCCTAGGAACCCATTGATCGGCCCCTTGGACTCCCGCATCCTGAACACCGTCAAGAACACGATCGCCATCAACACCTCGATTGATTGACATCTTCGCAGGAAATTGCCTAGCTCTGATACCAATTTGACACAGCGAGAAAGCGTAATCAACAACAGGAAATCAATAACAACGATTGAATTCCAAAGAACAAAAAGGCAAAAGCCGCCTTAGAGAAAAGTTCTCTCAAATTAGGGTAAAGTATAATACGTTCTACCTCTCACTAAGAAATCTTAAAATATATATAGTGCATACAATTATATTAAAATTACGAAAAATACTATTTTATAAAATTTAATTAAAATTACGAAAAGCTCATCGCAACTTCTTATCCCTTTTCTCGCTTGTCCATGTACTTCTTGGCTATCTGGTCCACATCAACAAAGTTGCGTTTTTGTTCTAGGCCGTGGAATTCTTGTGCTTTATCGTGTACCGTAGTTCTTTGGTTTTTTTTTTTTCCAATTTTCTATTAATGGGCGTGTTGAACATGTGTTGTACATTAGAGTGCGTAGTTTCTCTTACTCATGAATTTTTTCCTTTCTCTTATTTCCAACAAGTTCAAGCTTGAAATCTCCTATCGAAAACTTCATGCCATGGATGATTGAAAGTGTATTAGACCCTTTTGTCCAACCTATGCGTGGACCATTCCTCACTTCTTGAGCTTCTTGCTCATGCCAAGATGGTGGCAAGACTGTATGATGATGATCTTATATTTCTTTGATCCGCTTTAAGTTAGTTGTACAATAAAGAGACTGACTATTACAAGAAAACAAACGAAAAAGATCATCGCACAGTTTGACTTGATATCTTTATCTTGTTGTCATATATGGAAATTACTTTGGACATTGAAATTCTCAGGTCAAGTTCCTTTATAGCCTTTTCATTGGTTTCCATTTTAAAGCTATTGGTAGTATCGTGTCTTTTTTTTTTTTTTGGTTCCCCCACTTATCTAATTTAGAGAGCGGATTATAAGCAAGTACCCTTATATTTTAATTATGATTCTTAAAGAGATACTTCATTAGTTAAGAATTTAAATTCCTATCTTTGATATTCATTATATAACTCATGGTTTAATATACCTTTTATTAAATTAAAAAGAAAAATCTTAATCATGACAACTACAATTTTTTTATTAGTAATATTTCATTTATAAGAACTTATTAAGATGGGCTTCCAAAATGTTAGTCTTGGTTGGATTTATGGCCTTGGTAGCAACCTTGATTGTGGTTACTGTCAGCTATTTGAATTAAAAAACAAGGAAGTAGAAAAACAATTGTGTTAAAGATAATTGGTATCTTTATTTTCTTTATAACTTAACTTTTATAAACTACATAAACAGGAGGTTAAAAATAAATGGAGCATTAATACATAATGTCTTAACAAATGGGAATACATGCAAAAATGCTAACTTACTTTTAGGACTTGGTGACTGACTCAACAAACCACTAACTAACAAACTTCGAAGAAATTAAATTGCTTTTGGCACCTTAGACTTTACATAAAGATTGGAAAATTCATGTAACACTCCTTCCCCTTAAAAAAGATCCTTGTTCACAAAGATTGGAGAGTGAGGAAATTCCTGAGACAATAAGACTTCATTGATCCATGTAGCTTTAAATTGATCTTTTCCTTTTCATTTAACTAGTATTTCTTATTTTTTATCTCTCCCACTACTTCTTAAAATAGTTTTAGGATATCAAACCCCTCTCAATGCAACCTTGTTGGTCTCAAGTAGCTATGTATTGACTAGAACATTATCTCTCAATTTCATTTTCAACAAATAAACATGAAACATTAAGTAGACCTTATTGAAGGTAGGTAGTTCTAAGTTACACGTTACTTCCCAATTTCTCTTAACCATTTTGAAAGGCTTACAAAACTTGACGATGAGCTTCTATAATCACCTTTATGAATTAATGGTTATCAATATGGTTATAATTTTAAATACATTTAGTCATCAACTGTGAACCATTTGAACACTTCAAAATAAAAATGAGATATGTTCCTAAGCTTATTTAGTGGCTATTAAAAAATATTATTTTTATAAAAAGACACCTTAAAAAGATTGTATTTATTGGTATCAAAAGACATTTTTTTTTGGGTAAATAACACTTGGATCACTATATGTATAGTGTTTTTCCTCTTATCAAAAGGAGAAAAGATATAAAAACATATTGTCATATAATAAAACAATTATGGATGATATATAAACTTCTTGAGAGCTTGATTTTAGTAATGTAAACTGTAGTCAAATGTGTTTCATTTTATTTTATGAAGGAATTTACTATAACTTGATTATATTATTATGAAAGTGAGTTTTACCTCAAGGAGAGTGGCATTGGATACATAAGTTGAAACAAATCTTTCTTTTCCAATATAGCCTAAAATTTTTATTCAATAGTCTTAAAGCAAAATTATGTATTATAGATGGAACATTGAAAGATTTAGTTGCTAGCTTCATGAAATTGGAAAAGTTTAATAGATAAAACTTTATACATTGGTAGAAGAGGGTTTACTTTTTGTTAATGTCATTATAAGTGACTTATGTTTTGAATGTTACAAGACCAAAGGAGTCAAAAAATAATACTATTGTCGATACCGAGAAGAGACAAAAAAGGAAGACAAATGATACGATATGCAGAGGATACATCTTGAATGCAATGAATGATTTATTATTTAATATTTACTCAAATTTTCAAACTATAAAAGAATTATGGAAGAAATTAAAGACAAAATATATTTAAGAGGATATAATAAATAAGAAATTCCTTATATTTAAATTCAATAATTATAAGATAATTAATAGTAGACTAGTAATGGAACAATTTACTAAATTTCATAGAACACATAATCATTTTTTACAACATAAAATATTTATAAATGAAACCATTATTTTGAGTTCAATTATAGATAAATTGTCTCTTTCATAAAAAGATTTTAAGAGGAGCTTAAAGCATAAAGTAAAGGATATTTCTTTTAAAAAGCTTATTAATCATATTCGTGCAGAAGAAGAATTTTGTATACGAAAAAAAGAAAATAAAGAGCAAGTCTCTTATGTTAAAAGATGTATGTAATTAAAGATGGGTAATTAAGCAAGTTCTCTAACAAGAGGAAGAGTCAATCTAATAATGACAAAAACAACAGAAAAGGAAAAAGAAAAATGGCAAATGCCATTTTTGTTAAAAGAAAGGACATTATAAATTCAAGTGTTGACTTTTCAAAAAAGAAAAGAAAAAGTAAGTTTCTATTTGAACAATAAATGCAATAATGGTTGCTATGATCATAGAAATCAATCTAGTAAAAGATGACAGTACTTGGTGGATTAATTCTAGGGTTACCTAACATGCTTATAAGAATAAAAATCTCTTCAAAAGATTAAAACTAGTAACTAATGTTAATATTGTACACATAGAAAAATTTTATTATAATTCATGTTAGGAGAATTAGAAAAGTATAATTGTAATTCACTTTTGGAAGAGTCATTACTTTTATGAATGTATTTTATATTCCAAATATTAGGAAAAATCTAGTTTCAAGTAATATTTTGAATAAATATGAGTTTAAACTTATATTTAAGGCTAATAACCATGTCCTTTTAAAAAAAGGTGTATTTATAGGAAATGATTACTTTTATGATATAAATAATTTTCTATTTATATTATTAAGTACTATTCTTTATGGCATAATAAATCAGATCACATAAATTTTAAAAGATTATAAGAAATGGTTAAATTAAAATTATTACACATTTTGATACATTTAAAGATAATTATGCAACTTATATGTTAATAAAAATAACATAAAGTGCATTTTCAAGTATTTAAAGATCTTTAAGTATGTTAAAATTAATTCATAATGTTATGTGTAATATGCATAATACCCCAACATTAAGAGGAAAGAGGTTTTTTAACATTTATTAATGATTACTTTAAATTTTGTTATGTTTATTTGTTGTATACTAAAATTGAAGTTATTGAAAGATTCAAAATCTTTAAATTTAAAGTTAAGTTACAATGTGTAACTATTATTAAATACTTACAATTTGATAAAAAAAAGAGAATATTATGACATTACATTCTTTAAGCTAATAGGAATCATTTATTAAACAATTGCTTTTTATATACTACAACAAAATAGTGTTAGTGAATACAAAAATTGTATATTAATGAAAATGGTCAATGTCATGTTGTCAAATTTTGGCTTAAGTTAAGATTTTGGAGTGAGACATTACTTATAGCATACCATATTTAGAACATAGTTCTAACAAAAAGGAATATAACAACTCGATATAAGTTTTGGAATAAAAGGAAACCAAACTTTAATTACTTAAAAGTTTAAAGTTATAGAACAATTATTAGAATTTTTTAACCTAAAAAAAATTGGGTGAAAGGGGAATTAAGTGTATTTTTTTAAGATATGCTCATTATAGTAAGACCTCTCGATTCATGGTCATAAAACATAACAACTTTATATTTTTTAACATAATCATGGAATCAAGGAATGTGATTTTTGATGAAAATAGGTTCATCTTTATTTTTAAAATTTTAGAATAGAAACAAGTTCTGATTAGGTAAATGATGTGTTAACCAAAAGAAATAAAAATAAGAAAGTCATTAAACGTCATATAAGCACAAAAGCAAGGAAATTAAAGTCTTTCGGTTTTGATTATTTTATATTTTTAGTAGGAGGAATAAGAAAATTAGTGAGTAATCAAATTTCATATTACTTTAATATTGAAAATGATCCCAAAATATTAAGTGAAATGATGAAATTGCAAAATGTTATGTTTTGGAAGAAAATAATAAATGATGAAATAGATTCAATTATGAGTAATAAAACCTATAAATTACTATACCTCTTACATGGTATAAAGTTAATTGGATATAAATGGATTTTAAAATGAAAATGAAGATTAATAGAACCATTGATAAGTCTAAAGTTAGACTAATTACAAAAGACTTAACATAAAAACATGATGTTAATTATTTTGTTAGATATTTTCTACTGGCTAGAATTGTTACAATTAGGCTACTCGTTACACTTGCCTTAATTTATAACCTAGTAATTCATCAAATAGATGTGAAAACAAAATTTTTGAATAATGAATTAGAAGAAAAAGTGTATATAAAGTAATTTTCTTTCAATTTCTAATATAACCCACAATTTTGTACATCATAAATTGCCTTTCCATATGTTTTTAGTTGTATACTTGTTTTATATGATTTTAGGCTGTTTTGAGACATTCATAAAATTTTTTGAGAACCTTATATTATTGTATTAATACATCTTCCATGGCTTGGACTTTGTTAATACCAAGAACATAAGATATAAGGGTCAGTGGTATTCTCCCATAAACCAACTCAAAAAAAGTGATCTTTATTGTTAAATGGCAATTAATATTACAACAATACTTAGCCTAAGCTATCCATTAGATCCATTCCTTTAGTTTTAAATTAGTGAAACACTACAAATACATCTTAAGTGTGCAATTTACCCTTTTTTTGTCTATCCATTTTTGGGTGATAAAAAGGGTTAAAATTGAAGTGAGTACCTTGTAACTTAAAGATCTTTTTCTAAAATGAACTTGTGAATGTTAAGTTTCTATCACACATAATGGTTTTAAGCATCTTATGTAGCTTAAATATGTGATAAAAGACTAAAGCTGTATATGAATAAGAGATGGATAAAAAGTAAGCATACTTTGAGAGACAAATAACCTTTATTAAAATAAGGAATTTGACCTTAGAAGGAGATAACCTATTAATGAAATTTATAAAGATGTCATCCAATACTTGAGTTGGAATTAAAAGAGGATTTAGTAGTCATACAAGTTTTTGAAGGTTTGACCTGTGTTATTGACAAACATCAAAACTAAGGATAAATGTTTAGGTAAACAATTTCATATTTCTTTAAAAAATAAATAAACTCTTTTAGTCAATGGAGAGTTTTAAAATACTCTTTATGATTCCCCTTATAATTCTCTTTTAATAGTTTTAAAATTAACTCAAAATCCTCAAGTAAATAATTTTTTTTTAAAAAAAAAAATTTATGTTGTACTTGGTAAGGTCTTGTCACCTCATCCTCGTGAACTAAATGATGTAGTTACTAGAGGTCCAGGTGATCATTATTCTCCTTTTGGATTACCTCAAGTAATAATGGGGTGGGGGCCAACAAAGTTAGGACCTCGGGTTGCCCTTACCTTAATAACACATTTGCAATAAAATTTGATTTTCCCTTTTGATACTTAATGCTAAAATCATATCTTAAGAGTTTTACAAATCACCACTATTGAGCTTTTATGACAATTTGTTGGTCTAACAAATACTTGAGACTCCTTTAGTTCATTTTGATGATAAAGGGCCAATTTAATAAATAGGAATACCATCTTTGAATTATTAGGACTAAAGTTATCAACTCATTCTCATAAGTTTAGAGAGATAAATTTTGGCCCTTAAAACTAGAACTAAAATATACAATTGGATGATTATTTTGCATCAAAACTACATTAGTGTCATTCTTAGAGGCATCACATTTGATGACAAACGATGACAAACATCAAAGAGAAATTGAGCAATGCATGAACAAAGGCCTATGTTATGGCCTTTTTAAGGTTTATAAAAGCTCATTTGATAATCTCTTCCCATTTAAAAGCATTCTTTTAAAGTAAATTAATAAAAGGCTAAGCTATGATCACATATTATGCTATAAACTGGTGATAACATCCAACTAGTCCTATGAAGCCTTAGAGTTCTTTCATAGAATAGGGTCTCGACCAACTAAACATCACTTAGATTTTGTCAGGATTTGCCTTTACTTCTTTTTTACTGATGACATGCCTTAAGTAGTGAATTTGTCTTTAGATAAAACAACACTTTGCTTTTTTCATTATATGTCAATTAGTCCTTAATATTCCAAAAACAATATGGACATAACTTAAATGCTCATGTTACTCCCTACTATAAATTAAAATATTATAAAAAAAATACTAAAATAATTTTTCTTAAGTATTCTTTAAAGATTTCATTCATAAGAGGTTGAAAATTAAAAGGCATTTTAGAAAGTCCAAGTGGCATTACCAAAAATCAATAGTTCTTGTGGTGAGTTTAGAAAGTTATTTTTAAGAAATCTTTAAAATGTATTTAAATTTAGTGATATGTCAAATGTAAGTGAAGTTTAGTAAACCATTGAGCCTTATTAAGCTCGTTTAGAAGGTCCTCAATAATTAAGATTAGAAAATTGTCTTTGATCATAAATTGGTTAAGAACTTAATGGTTCACACAAAATCACCAAGATCCATTAGATTTCTTGACAAGAAGTATTAGTGAGGAGTATAGACTCCAGTTAAGTCGTATGATTCCTTAGGCAAGTATCTCTGCCATTAATTTTTCAATCTCTTACTTCTAAAATTGTGGGTATCAAAAAGGCTTTACATTGATTGGAATACTTCCTAAAGGTAAAGAAATATGATGGTCATGGTTTCGTTGAAGAGAAAGCTCCAAAAGGGATAAAAATACTTCAAGAAATTCTTATTGAATTTGACTTTACTTATTATTATCAACCAATAGCTCTTGATCTAACAATTCCATTAGAATTTGTAACAACATTCCTTTTCCTTGGTTACATTGTAGAGCTTGGTGGAAAGCCTTTTTGCTTACTAGTTAAAGATGCATGATCTAAATACCTCAAAGAATAATTAACCCCTAGTTAGATTTGAATTTCATCTCTATCTCTTTAAAGTTCCACAGGATAGGTTAAAGAGTTTGGAGTCATTGAACTCTTAAAATAGCATCACAACCTACCAATGGCAAAAAAGGGAAATCAATTTTAAGTAGACTCTGAAAAAAAAAAAGATACATTTTTGTAAATTCGCAGGTGAGGGATTCTCTCCCTATTAATCACCATCACTCGTATTGTAGGTACTAAATTAATGGTTAAGCTAACCACACAAGTAATGCCATTATAAAGAAAATTATGAGTTAACTTAGAATTAATTAAAATAGTGATTATTAATCTTTTCACCTTATTTTGAACCCATAAAGTTTGAGTTTACAATCTTACTAAAGTATGTAGTGAGATTTTTAAAGAATTTATTCCATTATTGTGACATCTATGATGTCTTTTGGTTCATATTCTAGCTTAATAAGAAATAGCTTTTTGTATTGATGATTAATTATGTAGAGGTCATCATATTAGAAGCATAACCCTTATGATCGACATTTTTTGAGTTTTAATAGTGTAAATTAATGTATAGAATGAGCTATGACATTATTTCCATGTCGACAGTATGCCTCCATAAATTGAACCCCATCTTTGTATAATCTTAGGGAATTTCATTTGAATTCGAGTATTTGATGGTCTACCCTTAGTTCCTTTGGATTTCTACTGTTATAGATTTTTGCCAATCTAATTGCCTTGTTCAAACTCTTGGATTTTTAGGCCTGTATATTGATCCTTAAGCTTTCTTAGAGATCACTAATGAAGGCACCCACCTTTTGTGAACTGGAAACTCTAAGTGCTAAAGTTTGTGAATTTCAAGTTCACATTAAGCTTTGGCCATAACCAATTTTAGTCCCAAAATGTTAAAGTCTTAGTTGAATATATGGCCTTGGTAGCAACCCTAATTGTAATGATCGCAAGGTATATTGAAGTAAAAAATAAACAAGTTAGGAAAAAATGTGTTTAAAATAATTAGTGGCTTTTTTTCTTTTTATAGCTTACCTTTTATAGGTTGCATAAACAAGAGGTTGAAAATACATGGAACATGACTACATCATGCATTAACAAATGGGAATATAAAGGAAAATACTAGCTAACCTTTAGGACTCAACAACTGACTCAACAAACCACAAACTAACTTTAAAGGAACCAAACTCTTCTTGGCACCTTGGACCCTACACGAAGACTAGGAAATTCATGTAACACAAACTCATATCATTGAGATCACTAACCCTAAGTTAAGGGTCCAACATGCTCAAATCATATATACCAATTGTAGCCCTACAAGTAATACATCTTAAAGGCAAGCATCATAGAACCCTATTAGTTAAACACTTTCTTGATGAGTCACTTCATTCCAACATATTACTAACACACAATTACATAAGCAATACTCTAGCGCTAATATTAAGACATGCACCATTAATAATTATAACACCTACTTAACCTAATGTCACTCCACTCACTTTAAAAAACATCCCCACGAGGCACATACATACTATTAGAAAAAGGATTTGGTTAGTATTGCCACCTACCTTGTATCTCTTATACTAACCAATAAGAGCCTTTTAAGAACTTTATAAATACCTAAAAGTATAACAAATCCAAAGTAAGGAACTAATTAAAGAGCATAATTTTATCTTCTTGAGGCTATCTTTAACACAAACATTGAAATTTTGATACTAGCCTTTCATAATCTTCTTCTGTTTTATAAGTGTCTAATATTAACCAAAGAACAACTCTTCATTTGAGAATGTCACTCCAACTCTATAAATAGGAAAATCATAATGAAAAGATATCTATTAAAGTTATTGATTTAATTAATAAATAAATAATATGTCAAAATATTTAAAAATAACTCAATGATAGGAAGCAACCACAAAGTCAAAATGTTTAATGAAAATAAATGTTAAGGATATTATTGGGAAAAGCCTTTAGCCCTATAATGTGGAGAACATTTAACCCTAAACTTGACGTCTAGTATGCTTAGATTTGTACAAGTTAAGCAATACAAGTTAAAGGTAGACATAACTTAATTTGGCTAGCTAACGCCTTTTCAAGTGAGTCATATTATTTCAATGTAACATTGATACATGGTTACATAATATAAAACATATCATGAAGAATATTTTTTTATTATTTTGTAATTAATATTTTAATCTTTTTTCTTATATATATATATACAAGTATTGTAAACTAATTAAAAGATTTTAGGATATTATTGTGATTGTTTCTTTAATGTTAAGTTTTAATTTATTTTCTTATTAATTGGTATTTTTTAAATTTAAAAATTTTTATAAATAAAACCTTATATAAGATTGCTTACCTATAGTAGCTAGTTTATAGGCCTTATATTAAGAGAAGAGGTAGAGATTTGAATCTTGTGTCTTCTATTTCCCTTCCTCTATATATATGTATGAGCTATATAACCCTCCCTTAAAAAAAACAAAAACTTATATAGGAATAAAAAACAATTCTTATATAAGAAGACTACATAATTATTATTTATTAGTGAAATTTATTTAGATAAATTATTGTTAAAAACTCTCTTTTGAAAGTTATTATCTTCATTGGTAGATTCTAAAACTCCTTTAAAGACTCAATCAAATGTTAACCATTTGGTTGTCATCGTTTTTTACGCTTATTGTCTGTGTCAATTGGTATTAAAGAATGTTTGACCTATCTTAATGTTGTCTTATAAAGTTTGAAGCAACCTTTTTAACAACAATGATTGTGAGGGAAAAGTTCTATCTATAGTGTATATTTTGGATCATCAATATAATAGATCTTATATCGGATATGTTACTTGCAGTCAATCTATTCATAAATATGTTCTTGATTTTGTAGATATTGTTGTCTTTGATGGGAATTTATTTATTAAAGATTTTTTCAAGTAATAGAATTTAATGTTTATTTCAAATATAATAATTCTTATGAGGAGGAAAAAATAAATATCATGTATTTGAAACTCTAAGATGATGCAGATGATTAGTGGACTGATACTTAACATTACATAGTAAGTTAAAAATTTGCTTGTAATTAAGGATGCAAAATTCATTATTGCTTAAATTTTATAGTAATAATAAGTTTGATAAGATTTTCATTTAGACTAAACAATAATTTAATTCTGATTATGCTTTAGTTAAAATTGTGAATTCAACTTATAATGCTTTAGTCAAATATTAATTGTTATTTTAAGAAAATGAATCAAATTATTAATCAAAAGAAGATGAGTAAAAAAGAAGAAAAAGCATTAGGTGATCACATTATGATGAAGCCAATTGATTGCTCATGTGCCATTGTAAATTTTAATGAATACTAAGTGATTACTTTATTAAATTCTAGGATTTTACTAATTTATTATCTATTATGTCAAGTTATATTGATTTTGTTGAAATAGAGAATTAATTAAATAAATTATAATTTAATTTGACAGTGTTTACTTTAATTCATCAATCCAATGAAGGTTCCCAGGGAAAGAAGGTGATACTCTCTAAGAATATTAAAGCAATTGCAATATTTATATTATTTATTTTTTAACATGAAGATGTTAGTTTTTTAATTATTAACTTAAATGTGAGTTTCTTTCAATTGAAAGAGTCTATGTCATAAAAAAATATTTTTTATTATTCTATAATTAGTATAATAATCTTTATTATTATGATTTTATATTTTATTTAAAAAATTTTGACTAATTAAGATATTATTAAAAGAGATTTTTTAGCCATAAGTTTAGGAATTTGATATTTATTTCCTTATTAGTTGACATTTTGTAGGTTTAAAAATTACTATAAATAGAATTTTATACCAAAAGACTACTCAATTATTAGTAAATTATTGATAATTTTTTTTAAAAAAATTATTATCTTTATTGATGAATTTTAAAAATTCTTTTAAAAGAGTAATGGACGTTATTTATTTATTTATTTATTTTTGGGTGTTTCTATACTTACTGCATCACTACGCGAGGTGTAATCTAGCGTCCTTACCAAGCGGGGCACCACTCACTGCCGCAGCACATACTTGACCGAGTGGGTTGCTCTGCTCACTCAAAAATGTTATCAAGGAGACACGCCCATATCACTAGCCTAAGGATCGCCAACCCGATTCGTACCTTCAAGACAATCCATGAGAACCTTTTTTTTTAAGGGTCTATAAATACCACAACATGACTTTGGCGAACCTAAAAAAGCACAATTCCGTCCTCCTAACGCTATCTCTAACTTAAGCATCGGACGATTGACCTTGGACTCCAACCCGACACCCTGTAATCTTCTATTGTCTAGCTGGTTTCGAATCCTAACCAGAGAACAACTCATCAAGGACAAACATCGTTCATACACCCAATTGGTATCCAAAGATGTATAAAAGTCTCATGTCGCCATTACCCTTACGCAACAAATGAAACCTAGCAGAACTACCCACATATGAGAACAAACATAGATTGCAGTCACATCGTTTATCAGAAAAATATGATTTTAAAGATGAGGTAAAGCCTTAAAATACAACCCATCAGCGCTGCCAAAGAATAAACTAAGTTGGGGATGGTAGCAGGCAAGTGTTTGTTTGGAAAGACTTGTCCAGTTAAATAACAACTAACACTTGCAGAGCTGACATGGAATAAGGCATCTTTTTGGCTTGCTAAAATTTTTCAGTGTAGTTGAAGGTTCGCTTAGAGAGAATCTTATATTTAAAATGAGAAAATGAATCATTCACAAGGCATGCACATGCTTTGACCCATACATAGATATCTGCCTGTACTATTTTTTATTTTGCTCTTACGGGCAAGGCTCAGGATAATGATATATTGCAACTAATAGTTTAACAACACAGGCTTACTGTTGTATTCTTTTCCTTTTATTATTTTCTTTTTTCTGACATGGAGAAATTCTTTACAAATAAACTCTACGCTGCCAACACGATCCCTAAAATTTTGACAGTGGATAAAATTTAATTACCATTATCTCACCATTGCCAAATATAGGGGTGAAATTTACCATTATCTTTATTATCTGTTTGATATGCATGAAAATTGGTGTAAATTTGTTTCAACTTTCTTTCATTCTTTCTTTTTTCTTTTTGGCCTTTTCATAACAAAGTCAAACAGCTATCCGTCACCAGTCAGACAAACAGGCTCACCACAATCTCTATTTGAGCAATTTTTTGTTAGTGCCTCGAAAAAAGAATATTTTTATCTAAAATGCCATCACTCATCAACTTAAAAAAAAAACAATAGAAATAAAATAGTATATTTCTTTTTTTGGCATTTCCCCCCCCATTTTTATACTGTTATTGGCGTTATGAGTTCAAATTAAGTATCAAAATCTGTTTGGAGTCGTCTGAATTTTCTTATCAAAATGAAAAACGTAATAACTGGTGTTTAATTACTATTCTTTTTAAGTTCATTTGGAGGCCATATAATAAGTTATGAATTGCACAAAGAATTATATACTTTTGTTAAAACAAAAAGAGAATTTATAAATATGAAAATTGTATTACTTAATTGTACTATAATATTTATAAGAAAATGTTATCTATTGAGTTTACTATATACAACTAGACAAATAAACAATCTACAATAATAACATAGTCATATAATAATAGAAAGAACCAACTAATAATAGAGAAAGTCAATGATATTGTTATAATATGATAAGATTACATTAACATGAGAAGATTCGAGGAGATTATTATAAAAAGGGCATCCTAATAATATATACTTATCTATATATTAAAAGTAATCACAATAATATCACAATATCTTCGACAACCTCATACAAAAAGTAGATCATCGTCAACACGCATATTGACATTTTGATTCGTGCTACTCCTATGCATAATTTATTTGTACCATGTATTTCACCACTTGTCCTTCGAAGATAGCTCTTTGTTCAGTCTATTTTGCTTGTATTTTGATCCTAAATTCAATAGTTTTCACGCAGCATTGAAGAAAATAAACAGACAAATTTGACAATTTGTTTGTGGAAAAAATCCGTTTGACCAAAGGATTAGCATTTGGCTGTTAAGTTCGACGATTCATCAAGCGAATAAGAACATGAAAGGTCTTGTTTACATGAAAATATTGAACAGATGATGCAAATAAAAATTAAATAGAAAATTGAAGACTTGATTAATGATAATAAAAATTTAAGGGTAAGATTCAAAGTTGGTTCAACGAGAATGAGAACTAATTAGTAATGTCAAATAAACTAATCAAATTAAGCATTATTGGGGAAGTTTTCAGATTCTTTTTTTTTTTTAAGTTTCTGGAAGCATGAATAGAAAAAATTTTGTTCTAAAGTAAAGATATAAATAGGTCTAAATAATTATATAGAAAAGTTAAAAATTTTACTTGGCAAAAGCTAACGGTATCTAAAAGGAAGGCTAATAAGTACACCAACAAAAAAAAAAAAAGACTATATATTAGCATGAAAATATATATGATTGTAAATAATTGTTTCTTGTAATTTATTTGAAAATGTTAGGTTCCACAATGATAGTCACTTGAAAAAAAAAAGAAAAATTATATAATAATAACAAAACATATAAATTAATTACATCTCACTTAATTTTACAAATAAATGAAACTGAATAAAGAAAATTTATTATATTACTTACATAATGTTTCTTACATTTTATAATGTGATCTTATGAATAACTATATTACAACATGATTGTTTTTCACAAAACCTTTGCTCAATTGTTATGACATCATGTACAACATCACTAAGAAGAACACATAAGGAAGATCAAGAGAGTTTTTCAAAAAAAAAAAATCTTAAAATCCTATCCCTTTATTTGTTTTACATTCTTAACTCTTCTTCATTTATGTATTAATTAACTTATAAATTTATTGTTTTATATACCAATAAAAAAATTTTTAAATTTCGACCATCTATTTGTTACATATTCCATAATTCTTCTGCTAGCTCTTATTACAATTATATAATTAGAAGAAAAAAAGCATCTTTGTTTGTGATATGTTAGTCAAATTGATAGCACAGTAGGTTTATTTTTAATAAATTATGGTTAGGACGGCTAGCTTTGCATGCTTCCTTCTTCCTTGGGAAAGACCAAACACTCAACTACTGATTTGTTGCTCATTATAGTTAGTAACATATTCACATATTAAGCTTAATTATATCCTTAATCATATCTTTAAAGATTAGCTTTGCTTAAAGGCATAGCTTTGCTTAATTACATTTGTTACTTAATCATATCTTTAAGTATTTTTTCCTTAATTATAGTTTTTGAACATCAAGTTGTATAATTATAAAAGGAGTTTGTACAATACACATGTCATAAATATGATGACATACTAGATAAATAAAAATCCAAAAAGACATACATAATTACTTATACATAACTCTTAGTATACAATAAAGACCACTCCTTCATAACCATACCATTAATTTTGTATGATGAGCTTTACCTTATTTTACCATGTTATCAGTAAACTAGTTGCATTTTTTAAGCTGAAAGATAAAGAAAACTCAATCATTAGTTCTACTATTGATCTCATAGGACACTGATGCAAGTTTTCAAAGTCTTCTATCTTTATTGTTGATCCATGTAACTACAATTTGAGAATTGTTCTTAATAATAAGTGAAACTCCCTTTGCCATATATTCCAAACTCTACAAGGGCACTACCTCCCCTATAGCAAGTAACTTTGACTTATTAATGTTAGTAACCTTAAACTTTTTGAAAAATTAGTACATTATCTTTTTGTCGTCCCCTTATAGCACTCCTTTTATATCAACCTTCTCGTTTTTATCCACCATCATTGTATTTGTGTTGAATTTGAAAGTACCATATGGAGGTACAACCAACATCAAATCTTGTAGTCATACCTTTATCTTTTTTGTAACATGGATACCTTTTAAGTTCAATAAAAACTCATTAAACATAAAGTGGTAATGTGACCACTTCACCTTTAACTATCACCATAGTCTAACCCAGATTAGATTGCATATTCTTTCAATAAAAAAACTCTTACCCATAAAATATGTTCATTTCATCCTAACCAAATAGATTATGCAATTGCATAAAACCTCATTATCTAAATCTCCCTCGATGTGACAGTATGACCTAATTTGCACCACAACTCCTATACCTTATAAATCAAACTCGAAATAGCCTATGAGATGCCTTACCACCCCAAATATGTGCATTAAATAACCCATATGAGGTAACAATGTAAGAATAAGTGGATCATTAACTCTATCCCTATACAACACAATGAGCATATGGTATCTTGATTAAACCTACCTATTGAGTACAACCTCTCTTTAATAGGAAGACAATCAAGTAGCATTTGCCACCCAAACACCTCTATCTTAGGCAAAGCTAAACCTAGCCAAATATCGATTGCCCTTCCTTCATGTAAACTGTGGCAGTTATCTAGAAAATCATGTAAAAATTGCACAGAAAACTACCCATCCTTCTCTGTATGCCATATAAATTTATCATTATCCCTTGGTCTTAGTTAATAGGTTAATATAAGGTTTATAAACTCAGTAACTAAATTATTTTCCCACTCAAATAGATCTCGACATCATTGAATTTTCCATCTTTAGTGATCCTACTCCTAATCATCAAAGCTATTTACTGGTCTCTTATTCTTTACTGATAATGCAAAAAGCTTTGGAAACGGTATTGCCAAAAGAGAATCACCTAGCCACAAATGGCTTCAAAAGTTTACTTTCCTGCCATCTTTAATGAGAAAACTGCAATAAGATTTGATTGTTACCATACCTCTATCCTCCTTCTGTCATGATGAGCATATACTCTACCAAATTGGGGACATTAACTGGTATTCTAACATTTATTCCTATAGCTATAATCAATGTGTTCCATATCATGCTTCGAGGATCTTGACCTAGTATGCATCACTTGCATTTTTTACCTTTTACAACCACTTCAACAATAGCTTGAGATTGGTGTCTCTCAAATTACTAATCCCCAGCTTGCTTTGCTTCTTCTGACGACATACAAAACCTCAACCAACTAGATGCATTTGCCTTTTACCTTCATTTCTCTCCATAAGAACGATTTCTGTATTCGCTCAAGTTATTCTTCTATACTTCTCAGTATTTTAAATAAGGACATAAAGTATACAAGTAAAGATCGCCTTTAAGAGAACTAATCGTTTAGTTTTTGATAAAACTTTTGCTTTCCGTTTATCTAGCTTTTTCTCTATTTTCCTAATCATCAACCGTAATGCTTTTTCTTCATATAACTATACTTCTCAGCATTCTAAATAAGGATGTAAATTATTTACACTCAATCGTCATTATGTTTAAATTTTTAATAAGAATAGATGTAGAAATAAAATTGTAACATGAATATTAATAATTCTAGGTGCAAATTCCTTTCTTCCACTAATCTTACTATTTATATTTTCAACATTCAATTTTTTTAAAACATGCTCATATATTATTATTTTACTAATTTTCCTTTTAAATATAGAACTCTTATAAGTATTAATCAAAGCATTACCAAACATATAACCAACAGCAATATTATTGTCATTACTCAAATAAGGTGAATAACTAAAATTTATATTTAACATGTGTACAATATTATAAATATTATCATCACCTTGCTAGGTATTTTCATTAGAGTCTTTTGGTTTTGGATATGAATAAGGAATCTTGTAAAGCAAAGGCCTCAAACTTAATTTTGGTGTAAGTATAAATGGATGGTTTCAATCTTTTCTTCATCAATGACTATTTACAATTCCAAATCACTTTGGATGTGTAAGTCAACAATCAAAAACCTTTTTCTTTGTCTTGAACATAACCTTATACATTTTCATCGTATCGATGAAAGTTGTATAATTTCTATTTAGAATATCATCTTTCTTTGATGCCTTTATAGTGCACAAAAATGGTCAATATAGTGATCTCTTTGTTAAAAATACCACCACAAAAGGTCAAAAATAACATATAATAATTGAACAATTGATTATGTAATAAAAAAAATCAAAACCCTAAAATTTTTTAATATTCTTTTGGATAATCTATACAAAAAAAAAACTAAAATGAATCCTTGTTTAAGTCATTGTATTAAATCTTTAAATTTTAATTAGAAATTCATTCACAATTGAAAAACACAAATGGTATATATTTTTTAATTAACTCAAATAAGAAAGAGATTAATAATTAAATAAATTAAACACTAAAAAAATTTCTATAAATCCTTCAAATATTTAAAATATTTTCCAAAGCAAATTCAACTATAAACAAAACTGCAACTATTAATAAGTAATCTCTATCAAGTCAAAAGTAATAATCTATATGTACGAGTAAGAAAATGATGAAACACTCATAAATTAAAGAAAAACAAATGAAATTTGATAGAAAGAGAAATAAAATTCAATAATAAATAAACACTAAGAATTTTAAATATAAGTTGAGATTTTGATAGCCTTTAAGTCATTTGACTTTTAAGTACATTAAACTTTAAATTTATCAAATTTTAAGTATGTGTCATTTTAAATATATCAATTTTTGAATTTTAAATATATTATATTTGTTGTTTTTTTGAAAGTTTAATTCAAATTAATTAATTTTAAACCATTCTAAGTCTTGTTGATTCCAATTTTAGGTTATATAAGTTATGGATTATTGATTTTTTTAATTAATGTAAATTGAGTGGAATTAAATCAAGTTATTCGCTTTATATCAACGTTTGTCACGATTGTAGAAGGCATGTCTAGCAATAAGAAATCATTGTCTCACCGATGGGTTTAATTATTTATCAAGAAAATATTCGGTGTTAATGCCTAGAAAATATTATCCATTGCATAACACAAGCGGATTCTAAACAGGAAAGCTCAGCCGAAAGCTACCACGGGGGTTGGGTTGCCTGGCCGCAGACGTGATTGGAAACCAGATAAGCACAGGCCATCCATCGATCCCGAGATGACGTGGAACTGCCTAATCCAGTTTACCACCTCTGCACGCAAGAAAAGGCTGGCAAGCACCTTGACCCGGAAAGAGACGTGGTGACCCCATCACTCAAAAATGCAATTTGTTTAAAATTTCTAAATATAGTAATAATTAATTATTCCTTAATTTTAATATTATGTAAAGAGGAAAAAGAGGGAGAAAAAAAAAAACACAAAGAAAAGAGAGCATATTCGATTTCTTAACACGGCAGGGAAACATCCCCGACATGCCATGGGTCCAGTCCGTTAAGAAAAAGCTCTTTGTTGTCTTCCCCAACTCCCAATTATATTTTACTATGAAGAAAGTACGCTTGTTGGTTGATTAATAATATCTTTATATCCAAATGGCCTACAATCAAGATTCAAGGGGACTTGATCAACAAAAAGTAAAAATTAAAAAAAAAAAATTATTGAAACATTCATTGTATCATAAACTGTACAATAAAATAATTTTATTTATTTATTTTCATGAACATTATACCTAGACCTTCAAGACGAAAATTAAAGTTTTTAATTATTAAATAAAAATTAAAGATTTACTATCAATCAAGTTGTCACCTAATCCTAACCACAAGAAAAATCGAGAGAGATCTTGTTAAAAGGAGAAGATAAAAACGGAGAATTTAAACGCATGCACTCATTTAAAGATTTGAAAGTTGATTATGGTTATGTAGGGTGGTGTGTACCCTATATTTTAACTCTCTAGGAAAAT
The DNA here is from genome assembly GCA_021533255.1 of Ceriops tagal. Classification (NCBI taxonomy): domain Eukaryota; kingdom Viridiplantae; phylum Streptophyta; class Magnoliopsida; order Malpighiales; family Rhizophoraceae; genus Ceriops; species Ceriops tagal. The sequence continues at coordinate 7,518,114 of CM038608.1, forward strand.
TCGAAGTTCGTTGTTATGTCTTATTTTTCGATGCACGAAGAACACTTTGTGTTAAGATATTTTAACTCTTTATCGTGATGCACCCAAGCAAACCCTACATTGATTCAACTTCTATTTTTATTTTTATTTTATTTTTGCCGAAAAAAGGAAAAACTGAAGGGAAAGCCAGTTCCCAAAAGAAAAAGACGAGGAACATCGAATAACAAGCAATCGTTCGTACCACCAAGCCCCCAAGGCTACATGTCTGGTGTTTTTTTTTTTTTTTTTTTTTTTTGTTTTAAACCTCTGTTCTGTTGTGTTCATTGTGTCAGAACGGCCCCTTCTTGGGTTGTCTATTAACTCTATCTTAAAAGGCCGTTGCAGTCGATCCGCCTCCACGACCGACCGCAATGCAAAAACGTTCTAATTTTCTTCAGTCTGTCGTGACATTCGGAAGTCGTCAGAAACTGCCTATGTGTCATAAATCGTTTGTTCCGTTTCATTGTACTTTTGGCCTTTTGTGCAAATTGCTCTTGCATGCACGTACGTTTATGTTTTAACATTTTGCCTGATTTATCTCTCTCTCTCTCTCTCTCTCTCTCTCTACGCCAACGGTTGTTCTTCCATTCTCATAATTTTGGCCATTTGAAATGCCTTTTTTTTATATTTAAATTGTGTTAACTTAATTCTCTTAAAAAAGAAATCAAATTGGAAAATTTATGAACAAATAATCTAAATGAGATTAATAAGCACTCTTGTCGTTTTTCTTCTTCCCAAAGCCAATAATGTAATTTGAGAAGGGAACTCATTTGCCCCTTTGAAGGCTTCATCTTTATCCTCTTTTTATTTATTTATTTATTTATTTTATTTTATCTTTTACTTTTGTTTTTTTTCAACCCCAAACTTATCAGTTGTCACGTGCTGGAACAAGCCAAACTTATGAAACTTCTTGCAGTAGATTTTTCTGCCAAATTAGCCAACTAAACTAATCTCTCTATTACCAAACCCATGCATCTCAACTAGCTCGTGTTAATACAAAGGTATTTCAGTGAATAATAACAGTGCAAAGTTACTTCATTATATATGTAGTCCATAAATCTAACTTCGATTTACTTCATTTTATTTACCATTTCTAACAATATTTTAATTGGTCTAAATAATTTGATTTAACTTATTTGAAAATTCAACTTGTATTAATTTTTTTTTTAAAAAAAGAAGTCAACAACAGATAACCCAAAACACTTAAAATTTAAAATAATTCAAAAACCGAATAACTTATACAAAACTCAAAATTCAACATATCTAAAGTTCGAAATCTGAAATTCTATATGTTTGAAGTATAAAATGGGATGTATGCAAAATTAAATAAATTTAATATTCAATAAACAAGAAATGTAATATATGCAAAGTCATAAATTTAAATTTTAATAATTTCAAAATTTGATATACATGATGATATTTGAAACGGTCCAACACAATGGCTGAATCCGATCAGACCCCTCCCTCCCCCCCCCCCCCACCCCGGGTTTTCTCACCTCTCATTAGTCGGCGGAATCTCGTTGAAACAGTCCACCACCACCCACTTTTTTTTCTTTTTTTTTTTTTTTTTTTAAGCCGCTAAAGTCAACAATCTCGAAAAAATAAAAGAAGAACGTTGACAAGTATGCCAGTCAGCCGCTGGATGGATACGTGGTAAATAGGTAATGTGTGGCCAACGCAAGCAACAAAATTTTACCCCACATGGGAAATCGTAATTCTGCTGGCAGGAGGATGATCAACGGCCGTGACTGTGTCACCCTACGGTGGGGATGTCCAATTCTTTTTTTGGGTTACTAATATTTAAAACTCACGTGCGTCAGCAGCATCCGCCATTCGCCTAGGGATCAAACATCGGGATCCTATGCATATTCATCAGGCTTGCGCATGTTAACATGATCCTCTCATGCTCTCGCTAACGTGCGCCAGGAACGTTGCGGACACTAACGTTGGAGCCCTTTTTCCCATGCAGGTGCACATTTGCCGACGAAAAGTGCTAAGATAAATAGTGGAAAAAGATAGAGAATCTCAAGATCTTATTATTTTTTTTTTTTTTAGATGAGCGTACCACAATTCTATGCTCTTATATATATATGAAAAAGTTTTTTTTTATATGATATATATCTTGAAAAACTATGTTAAATTTTTTATGTATCTCAAAAAAAGTTTCAGTACGCATAATTGAGAATTTGACTGCGAAAGTAAAAACTATTAAAACATAATTAGTTTGAGAGTATTACATATGTTACATTTTAATCTAATTTTCTTTTATTTTTTATTATGTATTTATGATGGTGTCTTTTTTTTTGTATGTTTATATAAAATTTTTTCCATCGTAAAATAATTTTTATCCCAAGTAATTTGATTTCCAGACAATTGAATCTCCCATAATTGTTTTCTTTAGTTTTTGTATTATCAAATGTTGAGAATTTTGTGGAGGGAATCCTTGTTATTTTATAATTTTTAATACAAATCTATGAAATGTTTGTTGTCTTCATTTTCACTAACAATTCTCATTAAATTGTTAAAAAAAATTAAATCTTTGATTTTAAATCAACTTGTTGGCACTGAAAAATTAAAAGCTTGTATTTAAAAATAAAGTATCACTAAGTAAACCCTTAAAAAAATAACAAAGAGAATGATTGTGTAAATGTAAAATTTTATAGATTAAAATGAACACATAATGGTTCTATGTTACATACAAATTATTTTATATTATATTAATAATTTTAATATAATACAAAAGAAATTTTATAATTTTATAATACTTTTATTTTATATCTTTTACATGTTATATAAATTATTATTGATATAATATGAATATAATATATATATATATATGGAGTAAAAAATTATTTTGTGTCTATCTTTCTCCATAAAATTACGTTTGTAAAAGTTTCATAAGAGATATTTAATAACAAAAAAATTTTAATTTTTAGTTTTATATGAAACACAAAATAATTATTTCATAATTCAACAGACCTTTCTCGAAAAAAGGAAAATCCGTTTCCTTAAAAATTTTGCAGAATTAGAACTAGTGAAGGCTGGGGTCCACCCACAAAAATCCGGTGGAAAAGGGCCGTTTGACGCGGCTCTCGACGGGAACGCGAGAATCGACCGAAAGAGGCCGACGAAAAAAATGAGCTTCTAGCTTTATTACAGCGCGCTTTTCCGTTCCCCTTAACGGGATCAGGCCCACCATGATTAACGGCGTGAACATCGCAGCGGAGGATGCAATGCGCGGGGTCCCATCATTAACGCTGAGGAAAAAGGTTTAGCGTGGGCCCCAGCCAGGGCCAGTTGAAGATGACGTGGACAGTGGAGGAGGGGACGGGCATTTTGTCGTGTCCCATCTTCGGAATCTGTTTTTTTGACTTGCGGTTCGAGTGGTACCGGACCAGAGGGAACGATAATCCGTGAGACAACAAGACAAAAAATAAAAAATAAAAAATAAAATAAATACAAAAATGCTAATCATTGTATTTATAAATTTAAAATAAAATACCTACTAAATATTTTTATTTCATTATTTTACAAAATAATCTCATTATTTAAATATTAATAAAATTAAACGAAACTTTTGTCATAAGGTCATTTTAATCTTAAATCTTTACTTTTTTTTGTTCTAATTGAATTCATTTTTCGTTAAGACAGCGATTGGATTTGCCCACCTAAAATGTCCACTAATTAAGACAGCAATTAATGCCTGTTTAATTACAGCCAGCTACATGCAATTTGTAGTAAATGTTTTCAGTTTCCTCAAAAAAAAAAAAAAATAAAAAAAAATATATATATATATATATATTACAAAAAATTAAACTGCATTGCACCTAACTGAGAGCCCGGACAAACTGTAGAGATGCGCACGGTATACCTTCCCCCGTGACGACAAAGCACGAGCGTTGATTGAGGAGGCTCGCATATTCACACGCAGACACGTGGCCCCTCTGTGTCAATGAACCTAGGCGCCGAAATGTATGTCTTGGCCCACGCGATTCCGTTGAATTAATGATGGATGGATGGATGCCCTTTCTCACTTTCAAATTAATTGCCGTTTATTTTATGGGAAAAAAAATTAAGTGGCATTATTTAAAATAATAATAATATAATAATTAATAATATAAATTATTTATTTTTCACCCAGATTTATAAATAATAAAATTAAACATAAAAATTTATATACTTTTATTATTTTTATATTATTCTTCACGTATTATTGGTAACAATGCTTTTAATTCAATTCATTGGCGAGGGGACCGTGGGGCCCCAAGGGGTCAATTATGTAGATATGAAGGGTTCTCTAGGGCATAGTAGGAAACATAAAATCCTTGGCGGAGCGGCGCGTAGGACGGTTGGCCTGAGAAGATAAAAAACAGTAGCTGCCCTTGATTTATGACCAAAAATAAAAAATAAAAAATAAAGTTGATCTTATAATATATATATATATATATATATATATATATATATGCTTTCTATACAATAAATTCCATTTGTTTTAAATGTGAGTGTATATTATAAAATTAAAATGATTAAATATAAATGTATAATATTTATTATTGATTATAATTATTTATTAAAAAATTAAAAACATATAACTAATAATTGTGACAAAAAATATATATTTATTGGAATTTAAAATGTGTTGAATATGTTCGTAACAACCTCTTTCTGTTTTTATTCATTATCATAGGATTGAGTAAATTAGATTAAAATAATAAAAAATCGTATAAAAAGGAACCTTCATTTGGGCCTCCCCCACCACAAAGTCTTGGTAATGATTATTTTTTTCTCCTAATGATTCCCCCTTTTCTTGTACATTGTGGTTGACATCTTCCCCTGTTTGTCCTCCACTTTTATTTATTTATTTATTATTATTAAACTCTTTTTTTCTCCTTTTTATTATTTTTTTAAAATTTTTTATTTATATTTATTTGGGGTCACTTTACCTCCCTTCCAAGTTTTCAAAAGTCTCATTTTGAAGCCTATGACTATTTTTACCTGAAATCCTTGGGGGAGGAATAAAAATATCAAGATCTTTGTAGATAGAATGATTAAAATTAAGACCAAACAGTCTGCACCTGTATGGTTGTCTTTGATTTCCTTTTTCTTTAATGTAATAAAATTCTTTGGATGTGAAATTCTTCGAACATCCAACTGCTCCACCCATGAGAAGAGTGTTTGTGAATATTTTTGCTAGTTGGGATTAGCCTGGCACTTCCTAGGGGTACTTGCCCAAATTATCCATCTGCAACACCACCCTAGTAATTATTTTTAATATTTTTAACTTTTCAGTTTCTTGTCAATTTGACTAATAAACTGCCAACTGAAATATATGTGGACCAATGGTTTTCTTATCGGCATGGGTGAGTGATTTTCATTACAATTATAATAAGATTTACCAATAATAATAATAATAATAATAATAATAATAATGATGATGTGTGAAACTCGAAATTAATTAGGATCAAGCAGAAAGATATGTTCATGTACAAAACACAGAAAAAAAGTTGGATCGATTTGGAAAATGATTTCTGATTTCTATCTAACTGAATAGTTTATTCTTCTTCTTCTTCTTCTTCTTCTTCTTCTTCTTGAGAAAATCTAATTGATTACTTTGTTTGCACTAAACAAAGAAATTCCGTAGCTTTTAGCAAGAATGTTTGCTTGGGGATTGGTTACGATGAACTCATTCATGCAAGAAAAATATCATAGTTGGATTATACACAAACGTAAGAAAAGGAATAAATGAAAGGGTTAGATGTGCTATCGATTTTATTGACCAAACTTCCTATGATTGGGTATTAAGATTTATAGTTTTAATGTAGATAATTTGAGAATATTGATGTAAATAGCAAGTCCATTGGATTTATTTATTAAATTTCGCTGTTATTGTTTGCTGTTGGTGATTGTTGGTTGTTGATTAGTTAAAAAAAGAAAAAAAAAAAGTGTATTTGCTTAATTTTATTGATTTATTATTGCTGTCGATAATGAAATTCTTGATATATATATATATACATAATTTGTATAAAATATCAAATTTGTGACATTATTTAATTTTTAGTATGACTATTGTGAAAATAAAAAGATTTTTTTTTTTGTATTAGTTTTAGACATTTGGAAAAAATTAATAACATTCACAAGAGAATGAAAAAAACAAATATGATATTTGAGATATTTTTATTCTGTAATAAAAAAACACAAACACACACATATATATTTTTTAAAAATTAATTTAAACTGTATAAATTATTTTCAAATACTAAAATATAGTAACGATAATCGTAAATAAAGAAATGCTGACTAATTTATGACCAAAATCCGCAGCATAATTAAGCATTTACGTGAATGGAATGCTTTTCCGGGAAGAAAAAAAATATATATATATATATATATATAAAAATAAAAAAAACCCGACCACGTTGGAACAACTCAACGCGCTCTCTCTCCCTCCTCTAGAATCCATCCTCCACCATAAAAGACCCTCTGCGTTTTCTCTCTTCTCTCACCCCTCACTTACCTTCTGCCATTTCAACTCTCTCTCTCTCTCTCTCTCTCTAGGTTTCTTTCTCTTTCTTCCTCGGCTACGTTGTTTCTCTTCTCCTTGTATTTTTACAATTTTGATTCTTGTACAAAACAAAAGACTTTTGTTGGTCAAAGGAGGCAGCTTTAACATAGAATTCAATCAAAGGGACTCAAGAAAGCATCTTTTGTTTGTTTTGTTTTTTTTTCGTATCACAGCATTTAACATAAAAAGATAAAAAAAAAATGGTGTGCTCTTGTCTGGGTTCTTGTATTCTGTTGATTTTGTCTCTACTTGCTGTTCTTGTTTCTGGGTCTGAAAGGAATTTGCCTATTATATCCTTTGAAGAAGGATACTCTCAACTTTTTGGGGATGATAATCTGGTTATCCATAAGGATGGCAAAAAAGTCCATCTGTCTCTAGATGAAAGGACAGGTCAAGTTTCTCTGTTCTAGCTCTGTGATTTCTTTTTTTTTTTTTTTGGATCTTCTGTCTTGTGTGTTTTGTTTGTGTTTGTCTGTGGTGTGGGTTTCTGATGGAGATTTTCTTTGGGGTTGGTGTTCAGGGTCTGGATTTGTTTCTCATGACCTGTATTTACATGGCTACTTCAGTGCCTCTATCAAGTTGCCTGCAGATTATACTGCTGGAGTTGTGGTTGCTTTCTATGTGAGTAATCTGATTAGCATCAGTTTTTATCTTCGTATAACCAGTCTTGTTTTTACTCTGATTGAACTAATCAGACCCATGTTAATTTCTCCTTGACTTGCCATTTTTTTTATTTGTTTTTCTGTTCTGTTAACGGTGATATTCAAAATCAGAGTAATCAAACCCCCACCAACAGTTGTCAACTGGAGCTCACCAACTCGCAGCACTAGGACAGCCTTTTTTCTCGTTTCAATTTTAACATTTACTCTGGTTCAAAGCAAAGAATTTGTGATCATATTGTGTCTGAGTGATGCCTTTGTCACGGGTTTTTCTTGTTATCAGCTCTCTTAGACAACATATCTCGTGTTTACTGTAAAGAATTTGAAAAAAAGAGAACTACTATAGTCCATGATTAACTGTAATCCATGATTTTTGACAAAAATCTGTAATTTTTTTAGGCCACTTTGTAATTTGACGTGTTAAAATATGACAATAACAGTCATCTCCGGAAAGATTTCTACTTGATTATTTCATTACAAATCAATTTTTATTAACTTATTCTGTTAACAGATGTCGAATGGCGACATGTTCGAAAAAAACCATGATGAAATTGACTTTGAGTTCTTGGGTAACATAAGAGGCAAAGACTGGAGGATACAGACAAATATCTATGGCAATGGTAGTACCAGCATTGGCAGAGAAGAGAGATATAGCCTCTGGTTTGATCCATCTGATGATTTCCATCGCTACAGCATTCTCTGGACCGATTCCCAGATCATGTAAGCAAAACCCACTTTAACTTCCATTTTTTCCCTCCAAAGTCTAAACTGTGTCTATATCTACACTATTGGTATGTGCCTTTTCATGTGTGGTGCTATTATTGTTGTGGATGATGACGGTGTTTGTTACAAGCGTATGAAGGTCTGTGCCATACCATTTTTGTCATCAATGACGTCATACTCTTATAAGTATAAAATTTACTGGTTTGGGGGGTTTGATGCTGATGCATCTAATGTTGGGGTTAAAGCAGAGGTCGTCCTTCTGGGAAAATGATTCTCTAGACATGATTCTCTGTTGTTTTGCCTATATTAGATCTTCCTGCTTTATCAGAACCTGGTTTCCTGTTTCTAGGTAGCTAAAATTAGGCTATTGCTCTGTTTGTTAAGTGGGAAAAGAGAGAGGAGATTTTGGGTTCTAATTCCAGAATCTTTTGTTCCACTGCAATAAACAAAAACATTGATGTGATGGGGGCCTTTACACTACTTGAGATGACTTCTTAGCTGGAGGACCACCAAACCAACATATGATTTCGTTGATTTGCATTCAAAATTGTTTGTGTTTTGTTTTCTTCATCCATGTTCTTGCTTACCATGGATTGATGATTCTGGTATGACATTGTTTTACGGTTTAATTAAGAACAAAAAGATTGAACAAATTCTGGCATCAGATGATTATGTGGGCAGATTCCCATTTGGTGTTTTGTTTATTCATTTTAATTTCATGGTCCTTACTTCTTTTGCTTGGTAGATTTTATGTGGACAGTGTTCCTATTAGAGAGATTACAAGAACAGCATCTATGGGAGGTGATTTTCCTTCTAAGCCAATGTCTTTGTATGCAACGATATGGGATGGATCTGACTGGGCCACCAATGGGGGCAGGTATAGAGTGAATTACAAATATGCCCCTTATGTTGCGGAAATCTCCGATTTTGTGCTACATGGCTGTGCTGTTGATCCAATTGAACGGTCTTCAAAGTGTGAGAATACAAGGAGTTTTCAAGGAATCCCCACTGGTATCACACCCTCACAAAGAATCAAGATGAGGAGTTTTAGGCAAAAGTACATGACATATTCTTATTGCTACGATCGAGCCCGATACAAGGCTGCTCCATCGGAGTGTGAGCTTGTTCCCAAAGAAGCCGAACGACTCAAATCCTTTGATCCCGTTACATTTGGAGGGAGCCGGCACCGCGGCCGTCACCACAGGAGCCATTCAAGCCATGTTGTGGCCAGCTCAATTTGAGAAAGAAGACTGGGAGTATGTCTTTCATCGTATATGATGGAGAGGGATTATTATAATTATATCGTTGTCATCTTATTGCACTATATGGTCATTGTTAGGTTTGGGTCAGTTATGTTCTTGTGAATAGAGAAGAAGAGCAATAGAATTCTTATTGAGGATTGGCATATGCTTGATGGGGGGCGGAGGAGGGCAGGGGGGGTGGGGGTATGTGTATAGTTCTTCACACCATTAGTTGTCCATTTTATCATTGTTGTCTCATGACTTCTCCAAAGTGATATTTGGTGACGATTCTCTTCACTTATTTTTCCTATGTCGAAACATTCTCACGGGTTCAATAAACATAATACTAGCATATGTTTACAGAGTTTAGTTACGCTGAATGTGTCTGGTGTGTGGGTTTCCTTTTGTTTGTTTTATTTTTTTGTTCTTGTTTGACCTAAAAATTAAAGCCATCAAGCATGACTTTGTCTTCTGATGATCCCCATTTGGTTGGTTTTTGTTTTATACTTTTGGCTTTAGCACAAGAAAGAACTTCAGCACGCTATGAACCAACCAAAAAAAAGGAAAAAGAAAAAGACCTTCGGCATGGCTTGGAGTATGTTTCGAAAGTCCAGAGTTTGGGCCCCCCATTTTGGTCTGTCTTCTGCTTCGTATTTTTCTTTTGGTATTGAAAAAAGAAAAAAGAAAAGAAGAAACATAAAAACAAATATGTTTAAAGACTTGTCACCTTTGGAGGGCATTTTGTCAATGGGATAGGCTGGTAATCCAAGGTTGTTGGTTAGATCTGACAAGTGCGGAGGCAACATCTGAGGGCAAATGGCAGAATGTTGGACTTCGTTTCGCACCTTTAAATCATAACACTGCTCATGAACGTTAACGTCCTCCCTGTTTTTTTTTTTTTTTTTGGTAATATATTGATAGGTTTATCCATTTTATTCATAAAATAATAGGTTTATCCATTTTAACTCTTCCTATTAATACATATTAATTTTGATGTAAAAATGAAATTGATTTATATTTTAATTCATATTTTTTTTCTCTTGCTTTTTTACTTCTTTCTAAATGAAAATTTGTTTAATTTCTTTCCTCGTGTTTCTTTTTCCAAGCCCTCCTCTACTTCTCTTCCACTCTTTACTCCTCACCCTCCTTCCAACTTTGACCATCTGTCCATTTAATTTTGATAGCACCCTTTTTTGGCAACTTTTTATTTTCATTTCTATTTCCATCTTTTCGGCAAGCTTTGAAGAGGAAAGAAGAGACAATTTGGCATTCATATTTTTTAGGGGTAAATACTACTGGGTAAATGAAGATCTTGTTTTACTATTGAATGGTCAAAAGAAAAAAAAAAAAGAAAAAAGGAAGAATTGGGGGCTTGGATTTTTCGCCTGACATCTTTCCTGCTCTGTTTCCTTCTCTTGGTATTATTTGACTTTTACCACTCACAAAAAAACTGAACTTTTTCTTAGATTTAAACGAGGATAAGTAACTTTTTTTTTTTTTCTTTTTTCCATTTGCCCCTCCTTAGTCAATTATATTGAACGTAAACAGTAAACTAAAAAAGGTTAATATATTAATATATTGTTACCTTTGTTTATTTTAAGGCGACCTTTAATTTGTTGCAATTTAGTGGGGGAATAAATTTTTTTATTTCAAATTTAGCACAACTCAAGTCATTTAAACCACAAAAGAGAAAAACTAGGTAATAATATTTAAAAAATAATAAATCATTTATATTAATTATATTTTATTTAATTTTACAAATAAATACAATTTAATATAAAAAATTATTTTATTATTCTTTTATGCTTATTATGTTGTTCAATAAACATTTTTATACATTGGTAGTTTAGTGAGAAATTGTAAATCCACGTTACGAGACACTAATTAGGATGACATTGAAAGTAAAGGTAAGGCTGGATGTCTCTAATTTGGCCCTCCGCTGGCTAAGGCTAATTTAAACGTAAACCCAGTTAATATTTAGATGAAAAAGGAAAGCCTCCAAAATCAGGGATATGGAATAGGGAAAGCATTATGAATACAATTATGGGCCATGAATCATCCCTGAGATTAGAATATGAAGTAAATTTTAGGAAGAGAACATGAGACTTATAGAAATAAATACAATTATTTTTATTATATAATCTACGATTTAATTTTTTTTCAAAAAAAGGAAAATCGATGACATAATTCTAAGGCACCAAGTTCTAATAAAGAGAACAATTTTACTATTTCCTTTATAAAATTTTGCTTCCCCAAAATTTATTTTTCTCATTTATGTACACCTAAATGGGTTATAGCAAAAATCAGATGAATTGGTGCAGGCAAAAAGAATGTGACTTGTGTAGCAAAAAGCGAAAGAAAGGTTCATATTCAAAGCTGAAAGGCAATAAAGGTTGGGCATTCAAAGCTGAAAGACAATAAAGGTTGGGCATCCAGCATTTTCTTTCAAGGTCTTCTTTTTTAAGAATTTCCAATCTCTACTTTTTAGCAATGAATTACACGAATGCCACTTGGCCTCATAATTAGTTGCAATGCAAGTCTTGGGTTGGTGGCTTTCTAACCAAATACTAAAGGGAAGTTTTCTTTAAAAAGCAAGCTCACTAATCTAACATAATACTTAATGCCACCTTAAGTCATACCTACTTATTTAGTGCTAGAAAAAATAGAAATATACAAAATATTAATTTAAAGGAAATTAAATTGATAGGAAGGATATAAAATCTCATATATATTTAATAATAAGTATAGAAGCAATTCTTTTTCATCAATTCATTTGTTTGATTCTTTTAATCAATGCTTATAAATAAGCATTAGATATGCTTAGATAGATACATGTACTAATAACAAAAATCTTAGATTCTCTATCTCTCCTTTTGTGACCATTAATCATGGTTCCCTCCTTTTGAACTTTTACTTCAAATTATCTCACATTATTTTGGTATTAAAGTAGTCATCCTCTTGGATCCTTTTGGATTGCTTCTGGCTTTAACTTGCCTTCATCCTCTTTTTTGTTGTTTCAATCCTTTGTTTCTTCTTTTGATCCTTTGTGTTCTAATCTATTGTAACCATGATAGTGAACATAAGATCTCATGATGTTGACAATTTGAAAGTGAAGAGGTTGGAGCACAAGTCAAGTCTTTAATATGAGAAATGTTAGTTATGAAGGAGACTAATCAAAAAGACTAAAAGGAATTAACAAAATTACTTGATTTTTGTACTAGGATCATAGTTCAAAATCAAGCCATTAACCAGACTTTATTGGTAGATTCTTCCTAAAATCTCTTCTTTAAAAATAATATTAGCTTGATTTCTTAATATTTTTTGATAATAATCTTCATGGGTGGCTGCAAAAGTGAGAATTTTTTTTTTCAATTAAGGAACTAAGATTCAAGGATTAAGCTAGCAAAAGGATATTTGGAGGGCATTGTCTTGTAATGGCACAAGAACTTAATGGTTAGTAGGCCTAAAGGTGAATTCCTTAGTTGAAATGAATATGTACAAGTTATTTCCCCAAGGTTTAGCCTTATAATGGTCACTAATCTTGTTTGTAAATTTTAGGCTTTGAAATAAGAAAATTTGATCAATTAGTATCAAGATCAATTTGATGTTTTAATTGGCAAAGTCTATGTGCTTGAAGATTATGCAATTGACATTTTCTTGGCTAGGTTAAAAGATCAAATTTAGAGGCTAGTAAAGCTGTAAATCCTTAAATGTTGCAACATGCTTATGCTTTAGGAAAGTTGCAAGAAGTAACCAATGCCACTTGGATGAATAAGAAGACTAAGCCTATTTCTAAGATAGTTTACTTCCAATTCTAAAAATCAATTATCTTCCCTTAAGTTCCCTAAATATGTTGCATATTAGTTTATTACCTTTCTTACTTATTCTTAAAGCTCACTTAAAGTATCACAAAACCCTTTATGGTAAATAGGGTATCTAAGGTGAATTTTAGAGAAACTATAGAGGATAAGAGAACTAAAGTATTATGTTATTTGTAAGATGAGAAGTGTGCCAAGTTATAGACATAAATATAGACAAAAAAAAGTTATTCTTAATAGAAGTAAATGATAATAGTCTTGTGGAGGAATTACAATAATTGGAAATCATTACCATGTGATTGAAGGAATATGTTAACTTTCTTTGCATTTTATATTGAGATGGAAAAATCATGAATCAAGAACTATAAGGGTGACTTACCTGGTTAATTCTTAACTAATTCATGCATTAATAAACTCCAAAAGTATTCATAACTTTCTAAATAAGAAGTTAGTTAAAATGTTGAGATGTAAATCCAATTTGTTGGATCTTTAAAGGTTAAAGTGATTAATAAGAGTTTACTGTCTTACAGGGATATATGTAAAGATTTGAAGTGGGAACTACAAGACATTAAGTTTATTATATATGTTTATTTATTAACCTTAAGAAGATGTGAAATGGTTCTAAGAATATTGTAGCTTAAGGCCTTGGAAAGTTTAAATTGAAATTTCTAAGAAATAAAAATGTAATTTTAAATCTAAGGCCAAAAACACATTTTGAGAATACAATTGTGTTTAAAGTAAAAAAATCTAATTTTAAGTCACTTTCTAAGACCTTGCAACATTCTTTTTAGTATCTTTATAATGAATTAATATAACTATATAATGTTAATATGGGATATCATATGGTTTATTCTAAGTCATTAGTTTTTATAATCAAGTTAGATGTTACTAAATTAGATCCTTTAATAAAAAAGTTGTTAGAAGAATTTACTAATATTTATTAGGAGACAATTGTGCTGCCATCGTACCAATCTTATAACCACCTTTGAACTTCGATCTATACAAATATGTAAGATTACATAAGGATATTATCAAAAAACTTATTTAGGAAATTCTTTAATCTATAATTATGTAGAGTAATACAAGCTTATTCATATTTTTAATGGTGCCAGTGAAGAAAAAGGATAATGCATAAAGATTTTGTATTGATTATAGAAAGCTTAACTAATTAACCCTAAAAAATAAGTTTCTTATTCCTCTCATTAAGGCATAAAGGATTAATCAAAGGGTTTTTCTTACTTTTCTAACCTAGATCTCAAGTTTGGTTATCACCAAATCAGAATGTCTCTCATAGGCATTCACAAAATAGCTTTTATAACTTATGAAAGACATTATGAGTTTATAGTTATATTTTAAAATCTCATGAATGAGATTTTCAAACCTTATTTAAGAAAATTTATTTTAGTGTTCTTTGATGATATATTAGTCTATAATAAGACTTTTAAGACTTATTTAGATCATTTAAGAATAACTTTGCAACTATTAAGACCTAATAGTTTATATAATAAAATGTCCAAGTGCTTTTTTGTTATTTTTGAAGTAAAATGCTTATAATTCCCATTTATAAGATTTCTATTGATTCTAATAAGGTAATTGTTATTTTATAGTGACTTATTCCAACATGTTTAAAATAACTAAGAAGTTCTCTAAACTTAATTAGTTATTAGAAGAGATTTATAGCTAGTTATGGTTAGTTCAATAAACTATTATCTTCTTAAGAAAAATGTATTTTAGTGGTGTTCAATAATATCATAAGCCTTTTTTGCTCTTAAGGTGGCGGCCTTGACTCAATCCCTAATGTTCACATTATCTAATTTTTCTTAAGAGTTTGTAGTGAAAACTAATGCATTTGGTTTTAGTATTAGTGATATCTTGATGCAACAAGGGCATCTTATTGCCTTGATCAATAAGACTCTTACTTTTAAGCATCTTTCTTTATCTATGTATGAAAAAAAATTACTTGTTATTATATTTGCAATTTCTATAGGACATCATTACTTGTACAATAAACATTTCAAGTTTAAGACAAATCATTATAGTTTGAAGTGTTTATTAAATTAAGAATTGATGACTACCAGTTGGCAAAGTTGATGGAATTTAACTATGAAATCTTGTATAAGGATGACAAAGAAAATATGGTGGTTAATGCATTTTCCATATTAGATAGTGTAGACTTGCAATCCTATGCTATCTTTATTGTCTCTTCTAACCTTTATAAAGCTATTTAAGCTAAAAGTTCATTTAATGCTTAGTTATAATCTCTTGTTTCTTAATTGTAATAAGACTTTCTCATTCTTTATTTTATTTATGGTCCAATAATTAGCTACTTTAGAAGGAAAGGTTGGTTGTAAGCTAAGATCTTAGTCTAAGAAGATAACTCATAAAAACTTGGCATTAGGCTACCTAGGGGATATCCAAGGGTTACAACAATGGTGAAGAGACTTTCTTCCTTATTCTGTTAGAAGGTGTGGTTAGGTATGTCAAAAACTTCATCAAGACTTATCATGTTTGTTATATATATAAATGTGACAATTCTTTTTACCCCAGTTTATTGCAACCATTAGAGAAGTATTAGTTTGGATTTTGTTGAGGGTTTTTTTAAATGTAATAACAAAGAAGTGATCTTAGTGATTGTTAATAAGCTTAATATCTATGCTCATTTTTTGCCACTATTTCACCATTATATTATTAACTCAATAGCTTAGTTTTTCTTTAATCATATATTTAAGTTACATTAGATTTTTAAAACTATTATTAATGACAAAAATGTTATATTTCTTGGTGTTTTTTTGTTGCAAGAACTTTTTTGTCTTTAATAGGTCTAATTAAAGCTATCCACTATTTACCATTTACATACAAATAGTAAAACAAAGGTGGTGAAGAGATGTTTGGAAACTTATTTATGTTATGTAACTTTTAAGGTTCCTAAAAAGTGGTATTAATAGCACAATAGTGATATAATACTCAACACTACTCTTTTGTTCACATCATACCCTTTAAAGGACTCTATGGCTATCCTCCACTTTTCCATATTCCATATCTTTTAAGGAATACTACATTACAACTTTAGATTAGCAACTTTAGCATAAAAAAAAAAAACTTTAGCAACTTTTGACTTACCATATAGAAAAGACTTAGTATTGTATGTATTAATTGGCCAATAAACATTAAAGTAAAAACAATTTGAAGATGACAGTTGAGTTTATTTGAAGCTTTAACCTTATAAGCAATCCACTATTGCTTATCACTTTACTTTGAAGCTAGTTACTCATTTCTATCAACTATTTCAAGTTTTATAGTACATTGGTTTAGTTGCCTACCATTTGACTCTACCTTTCCATTCTTATGTCTACCTTATTTTCCATGTTTCACAATTTAAATTGAAATTGGGGCCTCTTTAAAATGTTTTGTTTTAATTTTACACTAACTTGCCAAGTCTTAATAATGATATAATGCCTATTGCAATCCTAGAGTGTCATATTATCGAAAAGGGAAATCATATTGTTACTCAAGTTTTTATTTAATGGGCTAACTTACCTCCTAAGATTGCTACATGAAAATTTCTCTTTGTTAACTAATGATGTTTTCTACTTTTGCTTTTTGAGGTTAAAGGTCTTAAAAAAAGAAAGAGTTTGATATGTGTATAAAAGTTAAATTGACAATTGATATTATCATAGGTGATAAAAGAAATAGAAATTGAAGACGTGGAAGGAACAAATAAAGTATCAACGATTTGACGTTAAGTTTGTTAGGTGGTTAGGAAAACTAGTGTTATATAAAATAAGGTGATGATAATATATGTAAAAGCAATTCTTATTCATAGATTTACTTAATTGATTCTTTTAATTAATGCTTATAAATAAGTATAGAATGTACTAAGGTAGTGAATAAAATAAATCTGGAATTCTTTTTTTTCCTATTTTTGTAACCATCATCAGTGGTTCCTTCTTTCTAAACTCTTTATTCCAAATTAGCTCATACCACTTGGGAGTTATTTTGGTGTGTTAAATGTCTTAGCTAGTTCTTGTTATATCTACTTTTAAATTATAGTGTGACCTACAATATGGCAAACCTCATACTAAATGTCATTATTGTGACAAATCTCATATTAACTTTTATTTTTGTTAACTTATATGCAATGTCATCATTTATAAGAAAAATTTTTAAAATTTTACAATAATTGGATAAATGGGTATAGATTTCTATTAACATTATTTCACTCTAATATCTCTCAAATGCATTAAGTATATTTGGTATCATATAAGTTAAACAAGAACAAGTGTTAATTATACATATATAATGAAATGTGATCTTTCAAGAAATAGTTGTTTTATATTAAGAATAACAATTAGATAATACTCTCATGTGTTTCTTTTTGTTTTGAATATTGCAAGTGAAAGAAAAAAATTTATCTTTTTAGGATAAGAATCTTGTCAAGCTTTCTTAAATTAGATATAGGGATTTAAGTGAAGTAATTTTATGACATCTAAATATTTTTAGTTCAATCTAAATGATAATTAAGGTGAAATAAGGTTGACAATAACAAATCTCTTTATGATAAATAAATTTATTTTACGAGTTTCAATGTCACTCTTTCTTTCATTTGAAATAACTTGTTTGGTATGAGATAGGAAAAAAAAAAAGGAGGATAAAAGATATATATATATATATATATATAGTACATTTGAACACATAGGATGTGAATTCTTACCCTGTCCATGCTATAATATGCTAATTTTTCCTATTTTAATTTGGACAACACTTTATATCGTGGACTTAAGAAAGCACCGGGAGCTTGACGTGGAAAAGTCACTCGATACTTGATATTTTGTGGGTATGCCTCATCTGGTGCTAACGCTCATTTATTTGATCAAAAGAATTCAGAATTCGAGATGCTTGTGGTTTTGTACGTATCTTAGAGAGCTTCCTCACTTTCTTGGGTTGGGAATTAAGAGGAGTAAGGAAAGCATTTTTCTGTCTCAAACCCATGAAAGAGAATTGAAAGATTTAGTATGATTGACAAGAAGCCGCTAGCTACACCGATGAAACAGAATTGTAGATTGAGATCGGATGTGAGAGAGAGAGAGAGGTGCTTAAAGGGAATACTTGTTGGAAGCCCGCTTTACTTGACCATAACTTGGCCTAATGTATATCTTTGTCGGTTGGATTAGTGTGCAAATTGATGGAACGACCCAGGCAGCCTACAGGCAACGACTGGAGTAGGCTTAAGGACAGTTGCTCTTTTTTTTTTTATCCAAAATTTTTTCGCTGCCTATGGCAACCCATACTGACGGCACAATTAGTAGAATCCAAAAAAAAAAAAAAAGACATTGTTGTTATTCAGAAAATTATTATTGTATTGAAGTGTGTGTGTGTGTGTGTGTGTGATGGATAATATATTAGAGTACATGAGATAAATGTGCAGGGATGTATGTGGGGGGGGGGGGTGGTGGAATAATGTCCAAGTGTGCGAACCATAGATGTGTGACAATAGTGCTGCTTTAACAAAGGGGGCCTAGCTATTAATGGTGTACAAAACTAGTCACCATTGTCGTTGCCTTAGAGAATCTGCCATTATTGCCGCCATATTAGCTTTGTTGTAGAGCAAGTGGAGAGGGATGCAGAGAAAAAGAGGCAGAAGGTAGGCCTAGGTGCAGTATGTCTCTGTGAATTCTTTTACGATGCCTCAGTTTATGGGTGTCTGAGATGGGTGTATATGAAATTTATATTTGATTTATAATTTTTTTGATATTTTAATAAAATTAAAATTTTAAGGTGCATCAATTTTATTTTTTTTATATCATGAAATTGCAAATATGACTAACTTACATTGTTATTAGAAAACTTCTATATTAATTAAGAATATTATAAGACTTTCATATTAATTAGATCACATCTTCCTTAAACCATGCTAACTTAAAAATACTAACATAATACAATTTAAAAAGAAACTTTAGTTAGTAAAATTATATCTTAGTTAATTAATTATTACTAACAATTTTGTATGATGAAATAAACGTAAAAAATTTGACATTATTTATTCTTATTTTTTAATTATTTAATTCAATTCAATAATATTTTACATTATTTTGAATTTTTTATGAAATTAAGATTAACATTCCATAAATATTAGTAACTCTAATTTTTTAGAAGATTCTTATTTTATCCATATTAAAAATTATGCTTAGAGACCCAATAAAATTATATATGTGCATATAAATACACTTATCAGCAAATATAGTAAATCATGCATGACATGGATCTATTACTAGTTGTAGATAAAAACTGTGACAGGTCCAAAAAAAAAAAAAAACAAGATTAGGGAAGGCAATACATATATAAAAAATAAAATTAATAATATTAGTTATCATGAACAATAAATATTTCAATTGTTCTTACTGAATTTTCATATTTTGAAAATTTTAAATAACTTTTTATACTATCAAATATATCTTTATATATATAAGAAATTATCAAATATTACTTAATTTTTCCCAAACCTAATTTTTATGTTTAGGACAAAAATTTGTGAACTTGAGATTAGATTGGATCAAATCTTGTTTGACGTGGTTTTTTTTTTTTTTTTTTGGGTGAAGGTAAAAAAGAAATTACATCAGAAACTATTAGCCACTTCTAGGAATAGCAACTTCAAAACTATCTGCTTGGATCAAGGTACTCAATCCTGGAGGAGAGGATTCCCAATACTAAATCATGTTTCCATTGGCAACTCCCAAATTAACAAGAAAATCAAGGGGGACATTTGCCTCCCTGACCTCACCTTCATCCGTCCTTAGATAAAGACAACATTAAAGACTTTTTCTTGACTAAAATTTTCAACAATAATACCGTCATTAAAACAAATCCAATGTAACAAAATAATTCAATCTCGAAATCCATCCTCAAAATGGTTTTGTTCCTCCTAACATGAAGGGAAGTATAGTCTTATTAGAGTATGTGTAATAACTTTTGGATAATTATTTCAAACTTTTATTACCATAAATTATATTGTTACTGCACTCAAAAGTCAATATGTTTTTTTTTTTTTTTTTGGGTTACATCTTACAAATAAGGTTTATAAACAGTTACCGTCCTCAAACTAATGTAAATTTACAAATCTAAAATGGTCTTTAAGCACAACCAGAAGGCACCCCAATGAAGCTCATGTACTCTAATCACAGCTACTGATTTGACCTTGGCTTGCCTACGTTTGTACCACTAATATCGTGATAACCCACCTGATACACGAAAAAGCCAATAACCTTCAACTTGGTTTTCCACAGATTTCCTTCGACTTGCCAAGCATTTGAGCAGAATTTGGTGATCAGGTCGATAATAAAAAATAACATTAATGTTATATAGACTCAGGAAAGTCGTGTACTCCCAGATGGTGGTATACACTAAAATCATGATTGTTGATTGTATATTTGTATTTGCTTGAAGCATAAACACCACTGATGGTAAGTTAGAATTATTACGAAGCCCCACTATTAATTTAAGAAGGAACTCTAACTTTTTCATACCATATAAAACTTTCTGCAGATACGTTTCAGTTCAAACCGCTTTGCTTCTGGCTTCTCATTTTGGTTTCTAATCCTGTTTGCAGAACAACGCTAACGAAAGTTTGAAAAGCATAACTAAAACCTGAATTGAAGAGCACCGCAAAGAAAGAAAGAATAGGCTGCAGACATGAAGACCAGAAGCCTCTGCAGAAGGCCAACATGGAAAAGCACCGCCCAACAGGCCATCCATCGTCGGGACATGTGCTTAGTTCTGAGATTCTGCCTCTTTTCTCTCTATCATTTTGATGAAATTGCCAACGATCATCTTGCCTTCGGTTGTTATGATGCTTTCTGGATGGAACTGTACCCCCTGCAATTTTTAATTTTTTTTCCATCAAAATTCACTTTCTATGTGTAAAGATACATTTGCTTATAGTTAAAGTCTGTTTGAAAATAAAGAGACATCAACTCATCAAGAACATGCTTTCTTTTTACCTAAAACACTTCAGAATCTCACATAAAATTCAGGCAGAAAATGTCCTTTTTTCATTCGATCAGAAAGCAAAGGCTTAGAAGAATAGACAGTGAGCTTAAAAATGAATCTAAATTACGTACAAGGCTCTGGTTGACTTTTAAGCTCTATCTTTGAGCAATATCAAATGTCTCCATTTCAAATTAGAAATCTGCCTAATGTCTGGAAGGTCCTAAATAATGACCTCTGCATTTTTTTTTTCTCAACAATCTAACCTCCATTAAGGAAAGACGGCTTTGTGTTCTGTGGGGGTCTATGAACTATGGCCTGTATTTAAACCAAGCTATTGGAGGACGATCTCAGATAATCCAAGATCTAAACACTACAACAGATGTATCTTCAAACTAACGTTTTAGACGTGCACGACCATATAACAGTCACAGAGAACTTTGGTGATTCATGCATTAATGCTCACCCACACACACACACAGTATTTGTCTAAAGATTTGATCAGTTGATATTTCGTATCTGTCAAGTCCCACGGCTGCCTCTAATCTGTAAGGCAAATTTCCTTGACAAGCATTTCACTTTCAAGAGGAATATTGATCTAAGAAACAACAATGAGTAAACAGAAGAACATAGAACATGGGAGGTGCTGCCAGTTGCTCTTTGCAGAAGGAATGGCAGAAAACATTCAACTAGATGGATGCACTGTTCCTTTTTTTTTTTTTTTTTTCTTTTCAGTTAAGGACCACTTTGTATGACAGAGAGGGATAGATAAGAAGCACAGGTACCATCATAAATTCCCAAATTTACAAAGCTCCAGTTAAGAGAAGACTGAAGTGAACAACTATGTTTGACAGATAGGTTCAAGCAATTCAAATCTATTGCTCATACTTTGAGACAGAAACAACTAATAACAGTATCAATGCCAAAATAATGGCATCATCAATTCTCAATCGGCAATCAATGCAGATTTGGTCCATTCAACATTTCTCAAGACAATGCAAGATTAGAAGGGCAAGCCTTGAGATGGTGACATGGTTACTAACTTGTGACCTGAAGATACTAGATTCAGGTTGTGGAAGTCTCTTTGTGAAAAGAAGGATACGATTGCACAAATTGACCTTTTGCCAAATCCCATAATATGAGAGCTTCATGCACTACGACAACTTTTTTTTTTTTTCCTTAAGACAATGCAAGATTAGACAGCAATTTAAAGAAAAGTCATTAGAGATATTGTGTCAAACAGTAATTTCCATATTACTGAATGGGTGATCCCATTTAACAAAGCCAATATCTTTTCTGCCAATTAAATTTTAGCCACCCATCTTCAAGTAGGTAAAAGTGAATAACTAGACCATCTTATCATGGAACAACTCATATGGCAATTCCAAAAGTACAAAGCAAACCAGATTTATTTAACTTGTTAAGTACAAACATGACTTTCTGTAACAATACTCAGGGTCTTGACCAATAAATTAAGAGGCGAGGTCTTTGGAGGCCAAGATAACTCACTTTATGTTCACCATCTAATGTATAAAATGAAAAATAAAATAGGTTACAAAGTTGTATAAACGGCTTTTCCGACAAAACCAATAAATTATTGCAGCCACCTCAGCTGATCACTTAGTTTTGTGTAGTAATAAGGGAAAGTTTGGTTAGCTAGAATAAGATGAGCAGCATCATAGTTTTCTGCAAAGGAATCCATCTGCATCATACAAACGTGAAGGGGAAAAATTATACCTGAAGATACTTGTATTTCTTGTGACAAGCAGCCATGACTAATCCATTTTCTGTCCATGCTGTAATCTCAAGTTCTTCACTAGGGAAACTATTCTTTTCAATCACCAGGCTGTGATACCTACCGGCAGTGAATGGACTGGAATAGGTAAAATACAGTGAGACCTTCCAAGATATAATCATAATCAAGTAACAACTACTCAATATTGGATTTGCACATCTAAAGAATCTATATTAATAGTGGTTTAAAGCTTTACTAATTTGTTTGACATAAAAATGCAAAACTACTCAGCAAGAAAATTCTGGCAAAGAACACACATATTTAGAAAGATATAGTGCCTACCAAATGTCACTGTCCACAAGGTGAAGAAAGTTAATAAATGGTCTAAGAAGGCTGTCCTAGAGGCCAGTTGCAAATCTTCCACATTGAGATCCATGACCTCAAAATCAAAACAAAGCAATTGCAGTGATTTATTTAATGATTTAATGTGTCTTTTTTACTTTACTGCAGAATGAAGGGAAAAGAATTATCATAGAGCTGTAGTATCATAAAAGAATTTGCTTATTTGATCACACTTGACCAAAATGCCCACAAAAGGTGCAGAATATTTTCTTTCCTGATCTTATTGTAAAATACCATAAAGAATTTAACACAGAAATTCTTAAGGGGACTAAAAACCTAAAGCTAGATAATGTTTTAGTATGGATTGCTAAAATCTGGCTTGGTCTGACCAATGTTTGGTTAACATAAAGAATAACCAGGTATGAAAAAGAGTATGGGTCAAAGGAATCATTATCCTACAAACAAAGCACCAATTGGTCATTTGCTAACATCTTTGTACCTTTCCCTACTCTAGAAAGCAAAAATAGATGAAGGTAAGAAAAATGACAAAGCATGAACAAAAGCATCAAACATGCAGGCACATAAGTGTCAAGGTCAGTGCCAAAACATACATTGTTTTAACAGATCTACCTTGCATGCCACCTATGGATGAAAAATTCTATTACCAATATACTCTGTACTTTGAGAAGTAATATAAATGCACTGATAACTGTCAAATTGCATCTAGGTGACATATCCTACTGTCTCGCAACGTATGGCCAACCTGGTGCCTTGTTTCAAAGAAATATATGATCACCATTGATTCTCACTTCCATTTTAGTTTTTGGAATAGAAAAAACAAGAACAAGAGAGCAAAATGAAAATATGAACTGATGTGGAACATGCACAATCTTCTACCATGAGCATTTCAAACTGCATCAAAAATAGTGCTACATCCTTTTGAATTTAGAAAGCCTGTCCAATTTGCATTAACATGTCAACCCATCTGACTTTGCCTCACAAATCACTACATCAAGCAAAACAATACTCTTTTGAAAAATTATTTATCTTTTAGTCTTCAATTCCAATAAAAGCTAAAAGGGGTGGCATAAAAATTGCGATGGCACAAAAATTGGTTGTTAGAGGATTTACCACTGTATTTAGTTTAGTAACAGTGCCTTTGCATGACCATTGAAAAAAAATGGTAGCCTTTACATGACATAAACTCTGGTTCATTCTCCTCAACATCAAAAACCCACCATTAAATTGTTAATGACTAGTGTTGCCTAAAATCAAGAAACATAAAGTATCTATATACACTATATGCTATGCAAATACTTTCCAACTAAGAGGCCACATATGGTTTCATGGACCAAGTTCATTCAGATGCTTCATTAATGAGCCTAGTCAGGAACTTTTGTTCATTATCAGACAGTATAATGCGTGGCAAAAGTTCAAGAATATCCCTCATGGGAAATAAAAGATAATATTCAAACCAACCATTAGTTAGGATTCGATAGACATTAAGGGAGAACAAGTATTTGCAAAAAGATGGTGAAATATCCAGTACAAGAATAAGATGCATGACGTTAACAAGTTCACTTTGAAAGATCCTATATTATGAACTTAAAATTAACGAGTTCACTTTCCAATAACCTTTTGCAGTTTTCACATGGAGTGAATTGAAAGTGATGTCTGCTGACTATAAAATCAAAATTAAAAAATTGCATCCTTTCTTGAGCATATTGAAACAAACCTTCAAAAGAAGGCTCATTTGAGAGATTTTTTGCAGCCAATACACATGCATCAGAGCCCCCATGTTTGGAGCAATCATTATATAGTTGGCAGAAATCAATTTATATTCCAAGAAAATAGACCCACAATTTGTTATTTCCTCTGAGATAACAACTCTTAACATCTTTTCACTATTGACTTAAACTACAACAATGTGATATGCTGCCAGGCCACCAGTTTACACATTTAGACTTGCACATTTGCTGAATGTTG
Organism: Ceriops tagal; assembly: GCA_021533255.1. Taxonomy (NCBI): domain Eukaryota; kingdom Viridiplantae; phylum Streptophyta; class Magnoliopsida; order Malpighiales; family Rhizophoraceae; genus Ceriops; species Ceriops tagal. The sequence continues at coordinate 7,543,178 of CM038608.1, forward strand.
GAACTGAACCTATGCATTCAGGTTTTTCTTCAGGTAGCAAAGTTGGGCCTTATGATTAATGATGGGATTAAATGTCTTTGTTCTGAATGATACAAAAAATGTTGACAAAGATGATGAAAATAGAGCTGACTTTGGCGATTAAATGGAGTGGTTTGAAAAAGCCAACAAGCAAGAAAATTGACATCAGTAAGTACAAAGGTTCAAACAGGACAATAAAAGACATGTTAACAAGTGGCATGTAATTTGCACAAATTTCAAAGACTAGAAAGGAACAGTGGCTTTAATGACTAAGGTACATACTTTGTTAACCCAGTAAACAAGCCACCTTCCCCCTTCTCATCATAATACACAAGAGAACTTTTCCCATGCATTACACCATAAGGAGAACGCACAATCTTTCCTGCAACATTACAAAACAAGCAACAAGACTATCAAATAATGCCTTGGAAACTGATATTCACCTAAAAGCTTAAGCTTAAGTTAGGTCCTTGTATTTTATCAGTGTGGAATTTATACTCAATACAAACACCCTTGACATGTGCTAGGTGCGATTAGCATGTGACACAATGAAACTTCAATTGAATGCCTCACTAGTGTTGGGCTGAAGTGACCTAACCGAACACAGAGAAAGGCCAAACCACTGGATGCATTGCAGACAAGGGAGGGTGAACCAAACTCTGATACCATCTCATATAATGCCTTGGAACCTCATATCCCCCTAAGAGCTTAAGCTTGTTGGCAAGACATTATAAGCCACATTAGGTCCTTATGTTCTACCAATGTGGGATTTACAATTTGGGCAAAGGAAAGTGGAGAAGTGCAAAAAAGTGGGAAGCAAAGTTGTTTACCTGCCTTTTCTATGGATGAAACAGAATTATGCCCAGTTCTAAAATGCATATAAGAAACAAAATATGGCTAGAGTAACAACTTTAGCAACATAACCACATCCCTGTTCCAGCTTTCAGGGGAGAGTATTTTTGTAGGCAAGGAGAATAGTTTTTCCCTCATTTCCTTTTGATCCTTTCTACTTTTCCTGTTTTTTACCACAAAGAGAAATACATCTTAAATCATTGATTTTCTTCCCAAGTTAGTCTTCCTTTCACCATCCCTGCTTTTCCCAAACAAGGTGTTGAACAAAAAACTCGGTTATTTTTAATACTTTTTGAGTTCCCTTTCAATTCATCCATAACAATATTAAATTACCTACTGTTAATAAGTTCAACATGCAGAAAGATATAAAGCTTTGCTTTAGCAGACTGACCTCCAAAAGCCTCTCCAATGCACTGCAGGCCCATACACACACCAAACAAAGGTACAATGGGTCCAAGCTCCAAAACAGTTTGCAAGGATATCCCAGAATCTTGAGGTGTGCCTACAAAGGAGATGTAGTGCATAGCATAAAGTTTCATTGTTGCATTTTAACTGGTGTGACTTTGACAATTCACAGCTAAGACTGCACAATGCAAGACTAACCTGGTCCAGGAGATATAAGCACCCCTCTTGGTTTTTTACTAATAAAACAAAAGAAATATTGTATCAATAGCAAATACAACAAACACCCCATATTTGATGTATCCTAATGTAATTCACATATTCCTAGATCAACAAATACCAGTTATCTGCTTAAAGTATGAGTGCTCACCTTTTCAACTCTTCTACAGTTAGCTCATCATTCCGGTAAACCTCAAAAGCAACACCAAGCTCTCCCATGTACTATAGAAACACAAATAGCTTTTGATTAAGAATATATATATATATATATATAGAGAGAGAGAGAGAGAACCAATGCTTGAAAAGGCCATGCAAAAGTGTTTGCCAAGAGGTCAGAAATGTCATGCAACAAAATTTTTAACTGCGCCAACACTTTATAATTTCTTAAATTTATTTTGCATTTAAATTTTTCTTCAAGAAATGAAAAGCTTGTCTCCAGCACAGATGATAGACAATGAACGCCATTATTCCACTAAATAAAAAACCCAGGAACTAAGGTGCAAAAATTGCATTGAGCTTGTAGGATCAACTTGTGGTATTCAATATATAAGGATTTTCATAACTTGTTAATCTCAAAGTGATTCTTTATACCTTTTTTTCTTATGCTTCCAAAACAAGAACATGCAGTGTCACTTAATTTAGTTGCGCCAAATGGACAAGCTAGAACTTAGCTGCATACTTTTCTTTCTTTAACCAGAACATTTCATTTCACTAAAAGTTCACCATAAACCAGGACATTACAGGCACAAACATGGGACGTATATTGAAATCAGCTAAATGTTTAGTTATCCAAATCAACCTGTAAAATTCCTGCCTTAGAACACAAAAATCTTAGGAACTTGATACTATTTTTCCCGCCACCCCCTCCCCCCCTGAAAAGAAAAAAAAAAACAGAATTTAAAAATTATGAACTATTCTGTTCGGCTAGAAAAATGGATACTCCCTGAACACTTGAACATAAATCATAGTTTTCATTTCAAAAAAAGTAAAGACCATCAAGCCTAAAGAAGCCTATTGCTAAGCTCAAAGTCCGCTAAAGCAGGCTCTCAAAAGATATGAGAAATAAGCAAGAATGCAAAACCCACAGAGAATTACAAAAGTCGAGAAAATCGGAAATTCGGAGGACAAAAACCAACCTGGCAGAGATTATAAGTAAAACTATCGTAATTATCAATGACAATTATGGGATTCTTCTTGATCTCCACATCACACACTCCCAGAGAACTTGAATTCGAGTTGTCTGCGACAGCTGCCGTTGAGCATTTTGCAACAAACCCATTTTCCCTCTTAGCCACAAAACTCAGTCCTAATCATCAAAACAACAACAACAACAACAGACAAGGAACGAAACAAGCAAGTTAATCATACAAAGAAGGAAAGAGAAAAAAAGAAGAAGTAAAATTGACACAAATACAGAGAGAGGGATGTTACTTGAAGGCAATGGGATAGTGGGGAGGTGAATTGAAGTAGGGGTGTGATGGGTTACGCCGTAAAGTGAGGATCTTGATTGGGTTTGGAGGAAATAGCAGTGGGAAGGCAGACATGCAGACGCCATTGATGCAGCAGAAAGGACACGGCTGGCTTTTGCTTTTGTTTCGCTGCCGTCACTGTCCGCTACTTCCTTTTTTTTTTTATCCTTTTTATGGCATTTATACAAATAGAGTATAATTTTTTTTTAAGAAATGTAATACATTACTTAATAAGCAGATTATATTTTGCTTCTATTGTGCATTATCTTGTTTTGGAAATGAAAGATAATCACTAAACATTACAGTTAAATAATAAAAAATGATTTATTGTTATATCGATAATTATGAGTTTAGATTTTTATAAAATTATTTAATAAAAATTATAAAATTTATTTTTTTAATAGTTCATAATTTCTTTGAATAAAATGATGAGATTCATCTTTTATTACAAAATATATTGTTAGTAAACATAATTAATTATTGGACAATTGTATATTCATTTAAAAAAACTTATAAAATAATAAATAATTACAAAAAAATCTTTTATATAGTTTAATAATTATTATTTTAGTTAATAATAAAAAATTTTATTTTAAAAAATTATTAAATTATTTTCCTTTCTTGCATTTTCTCGCTCCATCAAAATATTGCATTTTTGAAACGCAAATTTAAGTTGTGTGTTTTTGCTAAACATAACTTTTTCAGTACACCAAACACTAACTTTTATAATTTTTTAAATACTGATAATATTACATTTAATTCAAAATGTAGGTTTCCAAATTATAATCATAATCTTAAATACATTTGTAATATAAAATCTCAAGTTTTGATATAGTGCTTTAATATCTATAATATCACATAATTTAATCAATATTAATAAATTACTATAGTCATACATATATTTAAATTCTTTCATAAAATTTACTTTCCTTTTTGCAATATTTGCATATCTAATATGACTAGTATGATGATTTGCTTATTTATTAAAAAATAAATTATTTATATAAAATATATAATAAGAAAAAATTTTAAGAAAAAATTAAAATATTTTTTGTCATTTGGCTATAAAATTGAAAATACTTTTCTAACACAGGATAAAAGTGTGAAAATATCCAATGATATCAAACGAAATAAATCTAAATTCTAATATCAATTGACGTCAGATAAAAATGCGAATATAGATAATAAAAAGTTAATATTCAATTAAACTTTTTAAAGAGATATTTTATAATCTATCAAAAAATATAATAACTTTTAAAAAATATATATGATTCATAAAATTTTATAATTTTAAGATGTCTTAACTCATAACCTAACATATGTATTTATAATTAAAATTATTTATTTAATTAAAAATATTTTAATTTTAATGAAAAAATATTTTAAAATATTTAAATTATTTTTATATCCTTCCTAAATAGTTTACTAAAATTCTTAATTATACTAAAATATTATAAAACAAATAAATAAATTATAAAATAATAATTACAACATAATTTATAGGATAATAAAAAAATTCTTCATGGCCTATTCTACATTATTTTCCCTGTTTAATGCATGTATAAGAAAATTATAAATTTTTCCAAATTTATAATATAATAAGGGTGATGATTAATGATTGTATGCTCATAATAATCTTATAATATATTATTTTGTAATCATATGTCATATATGATTAAGAGTACTTAACAAATAAAACTATAATACCTCAAAATTTTAACATTTATAATTAACAAAAATTAACTTAATAAATAATTATCAATAGTAAAGATATGGTATAATATATGCTAGTCATTCTTTTGATGGTTTAAATGGTCACATAATTTTCAACAATTAGATCAAAAAGAAATAAGAATAGTTATGTGAAAACAAGATCAAGAATTCTTTAAAATGGATTAAATTACAATAATGTTATAATGCTTAATGTAATATACATAATTATGTAATAAGTGTGAATAGAACGAGAATTCTATTTTATTCAAAATCACACTATTTACTTAAGAATAAATCAAAATCAAAATCAAAAATTAAATTAAAAACCAATTATTCCAAAAATAAAAAAAAGAAAAATATAATTTTTAAAAAATTTTAACTCTTTAAACATTATCATTTATTTTATTTCTTTTCACACCAATTTTTGTATTCTTCTTCTCAATTTCTCTCTTTCAATTACTCTTAATATTTTCTAAGTTCTTATTTTTTTAAAAATAAGTTACAACAAAAAAATTAGAAAAAGGTTTAACATAAATAAAGGTAATCCATAAAACTCAATTTTTTGAAATAAACAACTATGATTTACCAACATAAAAGGTGAGATACCAACTTAAAAGAATTTATATATAACATTAAAGAATAAAACTCTTGCTCCTTTTAGCCAAAAAAAAAAGGTCATAATTTGAAATTTTTGCAACACATTTTACTAATCATTCAAAGGATGCAACTAATAATATGTAGGTTTAACTGGTCTCTAAAGCAATTTAAAAAGGGGTAAATTAACCTATTTAACTTGATTAGTCAATCATTATTTACTAATGAGATAAATAATAATAAATATAAAAGTAAGTAATATGAACAATAAAAAATTAAAAAGAGAAAAGAAAATACTTTTATGTAAAACTTTTTGATTTTCTACACATTTGTCATATCAATTGATTAATTTTAATCAATTGATCTAAATTTTGTTTAAAATTAGTTTGTCAATTAAACACTTTTTTTATCTATTTATTCATAATAAATCTAGTCAATTAATCCAAATTTTTCATCAATAAGTTTGATTAATCAATTCAAATTTTTTGAAACTTTTAACCTCTTCAAATATTTTCTTTTATGCTTTTTTTGCATAATTTTTTTAATCTCATTTTAAAATGTTTCTTTTTTTAATTTTTTAATTCTTTTCCTTGTTTATGATTTAATTAAAATTCAAAGTTCTTTTCTTTCTTTTATTAATCTCATTCAAATTATTTTATTTTTTTAAACTTTACCGTTTGTATTCCCTTCAATAAATTAACTAGAACTCTCTTTATAAAATCCTAAATTATGTATTATTTTTTACATTGGAAACTAAATGAAAATATCTTTCTAACCATATATAGTTTATTAATTAATTTAGTTTTAACTATTTATGATGTCTTCTATAAGTTAACTAATACAGTTTATATTGATAACTTTAACATGTTTTAATATCTAAGTTATATCTTTTTTCATAAATCTCTAATTAATGTATAACATGTGACATTAGAAACTAACAAGTCTAAAAAACTAATAAGTCTAACTTTCTAAATATATATGACTTATTATTTAATTTATCTTAAACAAAGTACAAAAGCTTATAAAAGTTAATTGATAAATTGACTCACTTTTTTTTTTGGCTTATGTGTTTGTATGATTTTTCTACTAATTACACTTAAACAAACATATTTGTAATATTTAATGTTTTGTTATTATCAGAACATAATATGATACTTTATAGTTATAATAAATTGTGTTTAATATTTAAATGAAAAAAATATTCATTTAAAGTAAGAAGTAAGCATGAGTTATCATAAAAATACATAAAAATAAAATATTGTAGTAATGGTATTGATAAATTAGAATTCGAATTATACTACCCGAACATTTTTGACTTATTTGATTATTTTGAAAAAAAATAAAAAATTCATATAACTTAAAAGAAAAAATACAGTTAAATATCTACAAAGATAAAGGCTTCCAAAACCTTATAAACAACTTAAACTAAATAATGTAATTTAGTAAAAAAAAATGATAAACATTATAGAAATAATAAATAATGTGATAATATATATTGAGTTCATTGATTGTGATTGTACATTTAATTGTTATAAATGAATGATAAACATTATAAAAATAATAAATACAAAATACTTGTTAAAATGTGTAACTAAAGTTATAAACATAACTTATACCCATGAAATATATCTATATATACATTTTAAGGCAAAAAAATGAAAATTACCAAATATTAAATATGCAACAATAAGTTAAATAAATATATTCAAATAATAAAGTTAATAATCCATTTCTATGCATACACAATTAAATATGTATGTGGGATAAGTTTTTATAAAGTTCTAAACTTTTTGTATTTTTGCAATTAAATTTTAAACCTTTTTGAATTTTTAAAATAGTCATAATCTTTTAATTTTCATTATATATGAGTTCTTTTTGGACAAAAAAAATAATTAAACTATTAAATATATAGTTTGAATTAATGGATATTACATTAAAAAAACTCTTAAAATATGTCCCAAAGTACATTTATGTGTGTATTTCTCTAAATTTTTTTCTTTTATTTTTTCATTTATGAAAAGACGAAACCTTAAAGAAAAGAAAATAAAGGTTTTTCCCTTTTATGTGTAAGAGAAAATTAAAAAAAATTAGAAAAATATATTTTTGTATTTTTAAAATGTACTTTAGAGGGATATTCATTAAGTCAAATTACATATCTAATAGTTTGAGCAATTTATATAAAAAAATATATAAAATTAAAATAAAATATTTTAAATTAATTAAAAAACCTTTTTAAAAACATTAGAACTCAATTACAAAATTCTTAAAGGTTTACTACCATCTAAAGATTTATCCTATGTATTATCTTGTAATATATGATTAATTTAACACTTTATTTTTTTCAACATGCATATAATCACTATTAATCCTTATTTAGATTTTAGGTTGTAGATTAAAATATTATACATTCATTATCTTTTTGCTTGACCATTATTAATTGTTAATGATTAACATTGACTTAAATAAAAATAGATAAGAATATTTATATAAGTCATATGCTTTTATGAGTAATGTTTAAGGTTTAAATTCATTTTTTTTATTTTATTTTTTCCCCATAAACCCTTATTCCTTTTCTTTTTCTTGGTTAATAATTCTAATTTAGAGCTATTCGTGGCCTAAAAGGTTAGCCCACAAACAAATAACATTGTTATTAATATTGTAACCTAATGTATAGGTTCTTATCCCTTTAGAGTTAATAATAAATCATTTTAACAATTTTCCAATTAAGTTCTTAGAATTATGTTACACTTTCTTTTTAAGAGTTTTGTAAAGAGAGTTATGATTTTTCTTTTGTTTTATTTTTCATACAATGTTATATAAGAAAAATAATTAAATGGAGTAAGCCAATTATAAATATTAAAGAAAAATTATTTTATTTTAAAGTTGTTAAGAATTTTTCCTTTAATTTGTTTTTGCTATATATCAATAATTTATGCTTACAATAAAAAAAATTCTTTGGAAGTCCTAAATTTCTGTAATTTTTCAAATATAATCTTAAAACATTTATTTTTTTAAAAATAGTAGGTTTAATTTAAAATTGAAATTTTTTGAACTATAAATGGTAAAACTATTAAATATGATATTTAATTTAATGGAATATAATTTTTTTGAAAAATATACCTATTTAGGAAAAGAAATTTGCATGTTCACTCACCTTCTATTTTACAAGAAAACCAATAAACCAAGCTTTCTCTCGTATCCTTTTACTAAAACTTATTCTCAAAAAAGGGTTGGCTTCAACCATTTTAGTTTTACCTAAGAATTGCTATCTATTTCAAAAGGATATAAAAAAAATAAATAAGTGATTTAAAAGTTTAAGTCCTAACCATACAAATTTATTAAAAGAAAAATTGTCAATTTTCAATTTATAAAGTTAGGCTCTTAGGTATTATTTGATTAACATTTTAATCTCATATTTTTTTCAAACTGCAACAAAGTTTCTAATATTTATTGATTAAATGGTTAAATTGTTCATACTGTTGTGAAAAATGTTTCTTTATTTCATTTTAAATATGAATTTTAAGATTAATTTTTCAATATCATCAAACAAAAATAATTTTCTTTTTTAGGCTTTTATACATCTATTCTTTTTTAAAATTATTTTAGATTGATTTTCTTGAATTTTCATTTTTTTTTAAACAAAAGAATGATTGAATGGACATACATTAAATATATGATGACATTTTATTCATGTATATTTTAGTTTAGCATTTAGAAATCCATATAGATTTGAAAATTTTTCATTATGCAAAAATGAGCAATTTATTTGTATATAAAATCTAAAATTGTATAATTTTAATGGTTATAAATTTTTTTTTTTTCAAGAATGACAGTACATTTCTAATGTGATATTTTGTCATATTTATTTCATTCTCTTTTCTTAATGACTTAATTCCAAAAATTATTTGTTAGAGAAATAATTAATAAACAATGAGGTGTTATAAAATAATTAAGGGATTGATTTTAATTTTTTATAATTGCAATCATTATATTGAATTTTTCATTAAAAAATCAAACATTTATTTAAGAAAGGGATAATATGAAAGAAATTAGAAAGCATAAAAATTTTGTATAATATTTATTCAAGAATTTAGAGAAAGAATGTGAAAACATCAAATTACACTTTCAAATTTTAAAGGACATTTATTTTTCAACTTTATCCAAAAGCTCTTTAATAATATTAGTTAAGAATAATCATATATTTATGTCATCTAAATTTTATTTAAATTTAAGTACTCTATAAGTAAATGTGAATGCAAAGGAATATGTTGATCATAATAAAGTATGAATTTAAATTATTTAATTTAATTTACACAAAAGTTAACCAAACCAATTTAAAAAACCAAAGTTTCATTTAGTTATAGTTGTACTTATAAAATATGACATAAACCAAATAAAATTGATTGTGAATTTATTTATATCTTTTCAAATAATGATAAATCTAATAATATCACTATGTATATTAAACAAATACTATATATGCATATGGGTGTGTAATTCTTAAAATTTAAAATATAATATCTATATGAAACTATTATATGTAATTTTTAAATTCTTGATTATAATGAGAAGTAGTTGATTATAATATAAATAAAAATAATTATAATTCTTGATAAAATTAATGATAAAAGCTTTTTCCAAATTCATAATTAATGATATAACGGGAAGTGGTTGCTCCCCCAACATTTTTCTTAATAATGATAAAATTAATTCTTGAGTTTTAAAATTATTACTTGTAATTTTTATATTTTGAATTATAATATAAATAAAAATAATTAAAATTAGAAAAATATATTATTATACATAAAATTAAAGTGATACAAAAATAATTTTTTTCATAAAAATTAACCAATTTTAAAAAATTAAAATATATAATTTTAGAATATAATTATAAATATATAACATATAATTTAAATATATACTTATAAAACTTACTATAATTACTCACTAGAGAACTATTTTTAATGACTAGTAAAAAATTTGTCCATGGTCTAAATATTCAAAATTAACAATTTTCATTTAACTAAATTGATGGAATAATTGATTTATTACTAAAAATATAATATGAATACTAAATTATTACTTTTAATAGATTAAAATATATTTATTAAAATAGATAAAATTAATAATTTATTTATATATTAATTTAATTTTAAAAATATATTTCAATAATTTATATACATGAATTAATTAGTTTTACCGAAATCAAGTCACTAAATAACTAAAGTGAGTTTTTTTTAAAAAAAAAAAACTATGTTCAACCAACCAATCTATTGGCATTTAGAATAAATGCAGTGAGGCCCTTTAAATAAAGGGTTTTAAAAACAATTTGACTTAATTGAAAATCAAAATAAGCCAGCCGTGAGATCCAAGGTACCTTACCAGTATATACCATTACATCACTTTAAAAAATGCATTAAAAACGCAAAACAAAACAACGCACGCACACACACACTCTCTCTCTCTCTCTCTCTCTCATGCTTCCATGGCAGAGTAGACTTTAAATTTTCCTCTCATTTTGTTTTTAAAGTCTTTCATTCCTTCACTGTTATTGACGTCAAAGAAGGGCTCTTTTCTTTCTTCTTCAGTTTCATTCCAAAATTTAAAGAAAATACGGGATATATATATAGATATATAAAGTGCATCCTCGTTCTGCGCATTGCAGCCAAAAATCGGTGAAGCGCCACCCATTATTTTCGGCTGCTCAGCTAACTTCCGTCGACCACCATCGCTGCTTAAAGTAGTCAACGTCGTTGCCTTCCCCAATTGCCCTAAAACCATAAAGCTCCTCCCCTGGCTTTCTCATAACAAACAGTTTTGCTCCATAGATAGCACCTCCGTTCAAAACTCACCAAGGAAAGCTTTCACCTTTAAGAAGAACCCATTAAGATACATTAATTTATTAGATCTGGGTATTCTTAATTTTGTTTCTATGTTTTTTATGTGATATTTTGGGGGAATTGGGAATCGGAAATCGTTTTCGGTTAGGTGGGTCTTGATCAGATGGAAACGCCACTGCCACCGGGAAATGCGGTTGTTGCTGACAAAATGCAGTTTTGTGGTGGAGGCGGCAGTGGTGCAAATGAGATCCACCAGCGCCACCACCAACAGCAGCAGTGGTTCCCGCTGGATGAGCGCGATGCGTTTATCTCGTGGCTGAGGGGTGAGTTTGCGGCTGCCAATGCCATAATTGACTCCCTCTGCCACCACCTCCATGCGGTGGTCGGAGAGCCGGGGGAGTATGACCTAGTTATAGGGACCATACAACAGAGGAGGTGTAATTGGAACACTGTGTTGCATATGCAGCAGTATTATTCGGTCGGGGAAGTGACGGTGGCATTACAGCAGGTTGCGCTGCGGCAGCAACAGCAGCATCAGCAGCACCACCACCACCCACAACAACATAGGTATTCCAGTGATCAGACCAAAGTTGGGGGAAAGCAGTTTAAGAGATCTTCTGCTTCAGGGTTTAACAAGGATATTAGTGGTAGTGTGGTAGGGAAAGAGCTAATTGACTCTAGTGTAGAAAGTCATAGTTTTAATCGAAATTCTGCAGTGAATGATGAGAAGAAACTTGAGGAGGTTAAATCGGCTGCTGGTGGTGGTGGTGGTGGTGATGACGGTGATTGTGGGAAATTGGAGGGGGATAAAGTTTTGGTGTCTTCCCATGATAATAAGAAAGGTAATGTCTTTGGGTTTGATATTTGTGGATTGGTGCCATTTCTGTTTTGTTTTGTATTGTTGGAGGTTAGTGGCTTCGCAACATGCTGTTGCATTGCAGGAATTGTTATGGGAAGTCCAAACAATGATTTAATTTGCAAATCCAAAATATATCACCACCTTGTTAGTGATTAGGAAGTAACTTAGCTGAATTATTTTAGTGGGATTACGCCAGATGTGATCCTTCCTCACATGGATTTATTGGAAATGAAGGGAGGAGATTTCATTGATCATGCAATATCTATGTCGAGCTTGATTAGGAAAGTATCATCATACTATTCAATTCTGTTGTTGGCTTCACAATGTCCCACCTTGGGCATGTTGGCCTTTGATTGGCTTTGTTGTGGTTTAGCAGTGTGGACCACTTTCCATCATGCAAATTGAAAATTTTAAACAAAGTAATGAGAATGTCTACTTATTGAAAGCAATGAGAGCATTCCCTGATGGACCCAACCCAGATATTTTGTTATATGAGTTTGTGTTTATTTTTCTTTTTCATTTTTTCCCCTGGGAAAGATGCTTCCTTATGGAATAGACTTAATTAACATTTATTGTCTTTTTTTTCCTTCTTTTATTTTCATTCTTCCTTGCTTCGGTCTTCCTCATTTTGGTGTCTTTTTTATTGCTAAAACGCTTGAAAAATGGCATGCTTTTGTTTGTGGTCAATGATGGTATTTTGCAGTCACAAGGTGGCACAGTGTAATGAAAACCATGAGTTTTTTAAAGATACTCGTCTGGAGTACGAAAATTAGTGCCAAGCAGTTATCGCTAAGTATTGATTATCCCTGGGATTTATAAAATTGCATGTTTGTGTGAACTTGATTGTTAACCATTTGAGTCTTTTAAGTTAAATTGGTTGTGTCACTTATCATGGTGGCTATCAAAGCTATTTGGTAGCAGTATAATGTGCATTAAGTATGAATTTTTAATCCACTAATGCTTTGGAAATAGTAGTTATGTGGAATCAATTGAAACTTGATATTTTTTCATGGAAACACCAATACATATTCTTTCTACTTTTTCTGTATATATTCATGTGAACAAATGTTTCTGCCAAACCAGAGGCAGGTGGTGACTTGGAGGTTTCAGGGAATACAGAAGGGAAATCTGGTGGGAATTCAGAGGCTGAGGCAGTGGATGATGGATCTAGGCATGGAGGTCTGTCTCTGTCTGTTTGGAAGGTTTTCAACTGAAAAAATTAGTAATTTTATTTGTTGCTTGGCAATTTGGCTTGGTTATATACCTGTATAATTTGTTTGCAGTCCTGTTGGTTTCACAGTAATATGATTGTGTTGAACACTACACTTTTCTTGTTTAGTAAACAAGAAAATACTGTTCGTATTAATAGCTATCTGCTTTTATCTGTATAATACATTTTGTGCTTAGTTATTTGCTGTCTTATCGAGAAATCTTGTTATATTCTTCCAGGGTATGATTCGACCTCAAATAATAATCAGAATCAAAAGCAGAATCTTTCAATTACTCAAAAAACATTTGTTAGCAAAGAGATGATTGAAGGAAAGATGGTAAGACCCTTATGATCCTTTCTTTCTCACTTGCACTCTCATTTTGATCCTTTTTAACAATGACTTAATTCATAACTTCTTGTGTTAATTACTTCTTTTTTTTTTTCTGTACTTCTAAAATATGCTTATCATTAATTTAGGTTAATGTGGTTGATGGACTGATATTGCATGAAAAATTGCTCGATGATGTAGAAGTTTCAAAGCTTGTTTCTTTGGTTAATGATTTGAGAGCCGCAGGGAGAAGGGGACAATTTCAAGGCAAGTTCATTCATATCCTCCTTCTAGATTTGAAGTTATCAGCCTCTTTGTAATCAGAAAAAACCTCATTTCTAGATTAAGCTATTCAAGAATTTTAATTGTTAAGAGTGCCTTACTAATTTAGTAATGCATCTAATTTGGTAAGTGAATTTTGGTTAGCTTACTATTACTTGTTCATATTTTGTGAATTTAGCTAATATTTAACAATTTGAATCAAGTTAATTGGTTTGTTTGTTGTCTCACATTTGTCATTTAGGATTATTCCTTAGGACAAATACTTTTGCACACACCTTTTCTGGTCAAAAATGGTTCATAATACTCAATTGTTTCACAATGCTATATATGTGTTTGAGCATAAAGAAGCTAATCCAATTAAGACTATAGAGTACCCCAATTACTTGTCAATAAACATGCCACATATATTCAACATCCTGATGCATTTCTTGATGTCTGATAACATGTAGACTCAAAATTATTTGTAAATTCCCCAGAGAAAAGGCATGTGGCATCTTAAAATTATTTGTAGATAATGAGCACCCTAGAGTCTTAATTAGAACTATGATGAAATACATGCTTTTCAACTTTCCTAACAGTAGTGATAGAGGTGTTATCTAATTGATGGAAAATGTACATGGGCTGAACTTCAGTTGAACTGAACTGTACTAGTATAAACTCAAATGAGGTTACAACAACAACAACAATAGCAAAGCATTAATTCCAAATTTTGTTTGGTGGGCTACATGAATCTCTTCTCACCATTGCATTCTATTATGAACTCAAATGAGGTTGCCCAGGCTAAAATAGCTTGCCATTTCAGCAGTCTAGATCTCCTATAACTGTAATGCAAATGGCCTGTTTTTTTGGGAAATGTAGATTTCATAGACCCATAATACTGGGCTAATTAAGATAGACATGTCAATATAAAAAGACAAAACTGGATGGAAAACAAGTACACTTACGATGGTCAGTTTGAAGATAGTTTGGCCTTGTCGAACACAAATGACAATGTGTTGACCTAGGAGAGTGTTGTATTTTAGGAATTGAAATGCCAAAGGGAGAAGGTAGACAAAGTAATTTTGTATCCCATTAGCAAAGTAACAATTGGTTCCTAAATAGCTTGATTCTTGTGGCCAATCTGACCTCTTTTGCCACAGGCTCATGTTTGTCAGTGACAGCACCTTAGGCTCAAAACTATGTGGGTTAAACTTACAGTGATTAAAAGATAGCTAAAGTAAATGTTTGCCAAGCCTATAGCTTAACTTTTCATGGATAACAAAGAACACAGGTTAATGAGGAAAGAAAGAAGATATCATAGAGCTTAGTAGGAGTAGCCTGTCCATAAGCCATAGTTGTTCCCAAAAAATTGCACAAAAGCATTTTCTTTTGGTGAAATTATCCCATCATGTCTATGAAAGAGAGACAGCGTGTTCATTTAACAAAATGAGAATACTGCCAAACTTCCACATTGCTCTGATCAGGCTAGCATTGCCTGTGGTTATGTGTGTGTGTGTGTGTGTGCATGTGCAGTTGCATTTCTATGACAAGTGATGCTAAATATCTTTTACTCTACGTGAGGTTGTTTGTAGAAAGTGATGGACACAAGGGATCTGTTTTCCATTTATGCTTTCCTGTTTTTCTGCAGGCTGGCTTTACTGTTTTAAAGGCCCAGTTCAAACTTTACCTTTGGTTTTAATTAGGACAGATCTTTCACCCTTTTTTTTTTTTAAATGTTGGCTTCTGGACTGTAGTTAGGATTGGTGCACGTATAACCACAAAGATGCATAAAAGTATTGGAAAAAGTTTGTTCGACATGAATGGACAAAATCATGGGTGCATGAATAAGAAAATATTAAATAGAATTAAAGTGATACTTGATTTGATGTGTGGATCCTTCAATTCAATTCTCATTTAATAATATTTTATTCTTGTGTCTATGACCTTGTCCTTTATTTGGGCCATTATGAGATGGACAAGTCATTGACAAGAATCCTATCGTGGGCTTTGTTTTTTCTTAATCCTGCATAGAAATATTTACACTGCATTGCACAGTGAATGCCCCTGACTATTTTAATTTCTGTTGTAGGTTTTGATTCTGTTGAATCTTGATGTTTGAGCTGATATTGGCCATTAAATATTGTAGGTTTGTGTAGAGCTAATATTTTCTTTCACGAAAAAAAAGAAAAAAAAAAAGACAGGACTGAGGCCTTAAGCCTAATGGCTTTGAGACCAAAGGATCCTACATTCAAGTCTCACCTTTTTCCTATTAAAGAGAAATAAATATATAAATAAATAAAGGACTTGCCATTCTAGTAGGATCTTGCTTCAGTTAGACCAAGATAAAAAGGTATTTGGTAGCTGGAGTGTAAAATACAATCATGTGTGGAAACATAACTTCTCAGTTTAAAGAGATCTGGTTTCTGATTTGATTCCAGAGCCACATGAGACATGGACAAGCTGGGGCAATTGTTGCCTTTTGAATAGATACAAAACTGATATGTCAAAGTTATTATTTTTATTTTTCTCTATTATCATTATTCATATCATTTTGGTAATGGAATCTGTTTTTGTCCAATGTTGAAAGTTGGGATCTTCATACCTTCTATATCTCCAGGAGTAGGTGCCCTGCATCCTTCTTATTCAGTTTAATTTTCCACACAGAAGAGTGGCTTTCATGTTTCCTTTATCTTAGGATCTGTTCATGTGGTTCCTGCAATTTCTATGGGTTCGGAATGACTTAGAACAGTTGCAATAAAGAGTGAAATATTTTGACGTTGTTAATGCATTAACACAGAAGTAAAAGTGGGGACAAGAAAAATGGAAAGAAGAGGAAAAGATGGAGCTGTCATAGGAATGCTTTTATTATGTTTCACCTTCTTTCATAGGCCATTATTATGCAACTGAAACCACCATATAGGAGGATCTTCATTGTTTCAAAATTGTCACTGTGCCTTTTATGTTAGAAGCAATATCATTCAGGTCCACATACTTTTGTATGTGGAAGTTATTTCCTTGGAGATGAGCAAAAGAAAATATTAATGGTTCTCCTAATGTTTTGGTGGTCGATGGTGCTGTCCTCAGTTCCAAATAATTGCTGATCTCTTTGTTTCTGTGGTCTTAACTCCACATTTTTCTTTTGACATCTTTTCTTGTGCACACTTGAAAAGAGTTTGACTTTTAATATAGCAAGCAAACTAATTTAATTCTTGAGAAGCAGGACAAACGTACATGGTATCCAAAAGGCCAATGAAGGGACATGGCAGGGAGATGATTCAGTTGGGTATACCCATTGCAGATGCACCTGCAGAAGATGAATATGTAGCAGGGTCCTCCAAAGGTATGTTACAACTTATGTAGAATCTTATGTGTATCTGTGCATGCACTAATATGTAAATTATACACATTTATTTTTTTACACATATGCACGTAATATGGACAAGATGACTATTGTTGCTTTTGCAACACATTTTGTTAAACACCTATAGCACGCACGTAGTTGCAGGACGGAGAATAGAGTCCATCCCTGTCTTGCTGCAAGATATCATTGATCAATGGGTTGGCGCGCAAGTTATGACCATGAAGCCTGATTCTTGCATAATTGACATATATAATGAGGTGAGCAATTCATTTTATTTTGTTATCCTTACTGTTTTTCTGCTGGAGCCCCTTATGGCTCTAGCCATGAGCTATGGCTGCTCCAGCTTGCAAACCTCAGGGTCCTGCCCTGTGAGGCCAGAGTGGGTTAGCAGTGAGCCCCTGTTCAAATTAAGTTCGGAGGTTTTTCACTGTTGCCAGATCTAGACAGACACTATGAGTTCTCCATCCCAGATTCTGTCACCACGGTCATCTGTTTCGCCTATACTGTTATTGATAGTTTAATTTCTTTTACCACTAATTCCTGGTCATGCTTCTGGTTTCCATTCCCATCATCGCATTGGCAATAAGTCTCCTTGTACTCTTAATAAGAACTTGCAGTTTGTATTGTAGTGTTCATTTATGCAGTTTGATTAATAATCATCAGGCAGGCTAGCTCAAATCTTTGTGGGAATTTTCTGCAGGGTGATCATTCACAGCCTCACACATTCCCTCCTTGGTTTGTCAAGCCTGTTTCCATTCTTTTCTTGACAGAGTGCGATCTGACTTTTGGACGAGTAATTGGAGCAGACTATCCTGGGGATTACAGAGGGTCACTGAAGCTATCTCTTTCACCTGGGTAATGATCTTCACTGAAATAGCTTCTGGGCCAAATTTTCTCTGTATTTGACTATATTGAATTAAGTCCTATTGAAGATAACTAGCTTCACATGATCAGAGATCACATCCATTGGGGGTTGTGATGTACGCAGCAGCCTAAAGAGATCCTTTCTTTACTTCACTTCCACTTAGCTACCTGACTTTCTTTAGCTCATACCACATATTGAATAGCCTCTTTATAATCTGTTTTGTCTATTTATTTGTACATAAATAGGAGCATATCAATATTAAATATTTGTGTAGGCCAGAGGGTTAAATAATTATTCGACTGTATTTTTTATATTTAACTGCATTGTGTGCTTTATGCAATGATTTATTGTTTTTTACCGTGAAAACAGATCCCTCCTTCTCATGCAAGGGAAATCCTCGGATTTTGCCAAGCATGCAATTCCGACAATTCGAAAGCAACGGATACTTGTTACTTTTGCCAAGTCCCAGCCAAAGAAATTCTCACCGATTGATGGTCATCGGTTTCCTTCATCTGCAGCATCATCATCTTCTCATTGGGGTCCACTTC
The DNA here is from genome assembly GCA_021533255.1 of Ceriops tagal. Classification (NCBI taxonomy): domain Eukaryota; kingdom Viridiplantae; phylum Streptophyta; class Magnoliopsida; order Malpighiales; family Rhizophoraceae; genus Ceriops; species Ceriops tagal. The sequence goes on from CM038608.1 coordinate 7,561,717, forward strand.
CTAGTAGATCACTGAATCATGTCCGACATGCCGCACCCAAGCATTATGCAGCAAATCCAGCAACTGTTGTATTGCAAGCACCACCCATTCGACCACAAATTCCGTCTCCAAATGGTATTCAACCAATCTTCATGACTGCCCCAGTTGCAGCACCAATTGCTTTTCCTGCACCAGTTCCCGTTTCACCTGCTTCAACTGGATGGCCTGCAGCTCATCCAAGGCAACCTTCAACTCGCCTCCCTGCCCCTGGCACGGGTGTCTTTTTTCCTCCTCCAGGTTCTGGTAATGCGTCATCCGGTGAGCAGGCGTCAACAAATGCAGCTGAAATGAACTTATCTGCAGAAACCACTTCACGGCAAGATATAGAAAACGGTCCAAGTAAACCTTATCATGGTTCGCCCAAAGAGAAAGTGGATGGGAAGTCTCAAAGGCAAGATTGCAATGGAAATGTGAATGAAGAAAGCCATGACAAAGGAAGAACAGCAGCAAAGTGCTGATGTTCACAACGGCAAGCTGAAGCTGTCTAGCGAGAGAGAGAGAGAGAGAGAGAGAGAGAGAGAGAGGCGGAGAGTGCAAGTCCTGTGAGAAGAAAGGGAGCATTCCAATTGCAAATGAGTTTTTGAAGTCATGTAAAGAGCGGCAACATTCAAAAGACCTCAACTTTCATACATTTTGGGAGACAAAGGAGCTGAGGAGGAACTTCTCGGTTCTCTTTGCATCTCTTGTGTTCCAAGCTCCTGTTTTTTTTTTCTTTTTAGTTTTGTTGTTTCCAATTATTAAGAACTCGTATATCAGGTGGAAACCTCATCTCTAATTCCAACTTTTGTTGTCGCGCCTTGTTCAGAAGTTCCATTCCATCATCACTAACAGCTTCTGGTTCCAGAATTTCACCTGTTTTGAATGGCTAAACCTACGGAAGGTAGTATTTGGTTGGTAGCATGATTACAGGTTGCCAGAGCTGACCAAACCTTAATAACTCAGATTTAATCTTTATAAATTCTATTCGAAATTTAATTTGTATTAACCGAAAACGTAAATAATCGATACTTTGAAAGATCAAAAAATTGTAATGACTTAGAAACTCTAATAATCTGATTTTGAATAATTTGAAATTCGATTAATTTGGTGCTTGGATAATTTTTGAAGTCAAAATTGTAAAATTTAAACCTTCCAATAATGTAAGTCATGAGTAAATGTAGACTGAAAGTAGTTTCAAATTTAAATTAATTTTGATAAAAAAAAATTAAGCTTTGTGTATTTCTAATTTCAATTAAGAATTTATTTTGTTTCTTTTTAAAATTAATTTACCCTTTATTTATGAATAATAATTATTTTTTCAATTATTGTCGAAATATTTGAATTATCATAATTTATGGCTTATTTTTTGAAAAAAAAAAGGTTGAATATTAATTAATCAAATTTACTCATTTTTTTTGTGATTTAATATTTAACAACATAGTGAGATACTTGATATTTGTAACATTATTTTTATTCAATTTTACCTTTGGAAAAGACATAGATGTATGGATAATTGCTCGTAACAACTTCGTGACATAAAATTAAAAAAGAAAAAAAAATCATTATATGTATGATTTTTTTATTAATCAATTGTTTATTATATTGACAATGAAGACTCATTGTGGGTAATATGACATTTAAATATTTTAAAATTAATCTTAAAATGTTTGAATTATTCATATCTAGATTAACTTATTTTTTTAATAACATTATATGCAATAGTTATTACATTGAAAAAAAAAACATGTATAATTGAAGAATAGTTACTTGGATTAACCTTAAATGTTTGACTTGAAACGAATTGACATATCTGAAATCCAAAATCTAGTGTATCAAAACTCAAAACTAATACCCAAATAAGACCTGATCTCCCACTTTTCACGTCTGGTTAATTGATGGGAAGGTGTATTTATAAACTGTTGTCTTATTTGCAATATCCATCAGCCACTTCATGTTGAAAGTGTCTAAGGCATCCTTTGTCAGTTTGTTTGCTCGAAATTGGATCTCACACACACCCTCCCCCGTCCAAATTATCAGATCTGAATTGCTCAAACAACTTGCAGAATTCGGATGTAAATCCAGTGAAATTCGTTGCTCTGGCTAAGTGTGAACTTGAACTATACACTAATCCAAATTCAAACCCCATACCCTTTATCTATTATCCATGCATATCACAGTTTTCCCAAATGATGCTTCTTGCCTTTCTCCTGCACGGGTGGGCGTTTTGTAGGCTGGTAAACCAATTAAGATGGTGGAACCATAAGAATGTAGCAGTAATAAACACAAAATAAAGAAAGAAAAATGGTAGGAAGAGAAAATAACCCTATCACTTTTAGGATTTATTTATCAGCCCTCTTATTATGGTTCTTGGACATCAAAGTTGTGAATGGTTCCATTATGCAATTGGCTCTTTCCGGTCACAACACAAAATCAGCTGCAGTACAAAGCATCAGACAATGGAGACATGTATTTGGACTTTCATGGTAATTGTTAGTCGTGTACGTTCAACCCTGAAAGTAGAGAGAGATTAGGCATTTGAGAGAGTGGTCTGGCCATTTCTCTTGACCTTCTTACTACCAACAGGGCTTAATTCCAATCTTCTTAATCTGGATTGTTGCAAAAGATTTTCCATGGCATTTGAGAATGTTCATTTGATGGAGGCATTTTGGTTTAGCCATTTACCCCAACTAATGTGCCAGAGTAGCACGCTGATTTGGATTAAAGACGATTAAAATCAACTTCAGAAGCTCTTCCATAATAATGATCTCTTGTTGACGACTACCACCTCACATGGGTTGTTATTTGATGCACGTGTTTGAAGTGGTGGAGCATTTAAAGGGCTATTCCAAGGTATGAGAGTTGTAGTGCAAATTGAGTTATACTTGCACGTCGAGAGAGATTTGCATGATGGATTTTATGTAATTGTATGCTCTATTTAATTAATAAAGAATGAATACATTTTTATGGGTAAAAGCTTTTCAGTTAAGAGAATATGCGATCTATAATATGGTAGTGGTTGAAGGTGAAGTGGCCGCACTACCACTTTCTATTTGGTGAACTTTTGTTAAAGTTGAAAGTTGAAAGGTGTCTGTTCTACAATAGAAAGATAAAGTATGACCATGAGATCATACGTGAATTGTACCTCCCCACGTTATTTTTAAATTCAAAACAGATACAACGATTACGGACAAAGGCGGAAAGGCTGACATAAGAGAAGTGCTACGAAGGGAAGACGAGAAGATCATGTACTTATTTTCCAAAGAAATTGCGGCTACGAGTATTAACGAGGCAATGCTACTTCCACTAAGAGGCAATACAGGGGCATTAATCATTATTGAGAGCGACTTCCAAGCTATAGTTGCAATAAGAATAAAAGATTTTAAAAACTTACATTCAGTATTTTACGATATCATTAATAAAATTAATAGTCAAACATTTTTTTATTTTTTAATTTCAAAAATATAACTAATTGACTGATATCATAACAAAATAATAAAAAATTAACGATGTAATTATGAGCAAGTGATTTTTTCTGTATACTAAGAATTACATACAAATAATTATATATATCTTTTTAGATTTTTATTCTATTGATAGAATATGATCTATATGTTATATGTATTACTTTTAATTTTACAATTTGTTGTTTTAAAAAAAAATCTCTTGCTGATATAATAATACTCCATATGCTTGTAACCATTAACTGGTTTTACTTAGCACTTTATTCTTTAATTATATTGCTGCATGTGCATCATGCTTATGCAACAATTTGAAGTAATCATTGCTCAATTATTCTTGCAGCCACATTTTGGGAGCGTCATCCTTGTTTGTTGTCTTTTCCCATCCCCTCGTGAAGAGAATAATTTTTTGGGTAACGATGTTTAGCATGTTTTTGGTGCTAATTTGCTATCATAATATGTGGCTAAGGATTTCTTCCTATGTGGCCTTGGGTGGAAAGTTTATTGATGGTGAGCCTATCTTTCTGATGCAGCCTCAGGCCTATCTGGGTTTAACATTTAATTGGGGAGCTTTGTCAGGGTGGTCTGCAGTTAAAGGAAGTTTAGATCCAAGTATTGTGTTGCATATGATACAATATATGCACATCGGGTATGAAAACTCAAGATAAATTATTATCCTACTATTTTTCAAAATTTTTATTCAACAATATCTTCATGTACAATCCTTTCACATATGGGAATTCTTGAATTGTGAGTTCTCTTAGTCGTTAAGGCCTCATCTTTTCAGCTTTTTTTTTTTTTTTCTCATTTCTCTTTTTCATCCCTATTTACTAATTCATTCTTCTGTAAATAAAGTTGACATATATTTTTCTAACTAAAAGTGGGATAGAATTGCTTAGAGTTGGAAAAATGGAAAGCACGTATGTTCAAATATGTAAAATTGAAAATCCAGTTTTTCTTTCTTTTATTCCATTTGTCAACAGAAAACTTCACCAAGTAATCATCCATAGTGTATTCAGCTATGTAATGTTGGGAAACATGATCTTTCTAGAATACTGTTTTCATTTGTTTGAAGTTGATTTCAGAAGAATTACAAGGGTTGGGAAACATTTTTTTGACTTTCTTGGAAAACAAATGGATTTAATTAGCTAATTAATCTGTTAAATAATGAGGGTTAATGACAAAAAGCAACAGGAAAAAGAAAAGGCATGACTTTTTTTTTCATTAATTTACATGAATTTTAAGTCTCCAAATCCATCAATCTTTGTGGTAAAATCATCGGTTTCCAGTGGTTCAGCCGGCCTTAATTTCCTACAATTTTTATCTTTCCAGACATCGATACATTGATTTCAGTGAAATGCCATGGATTGGTTATTCCTGTCACGATGGGGCGCCATGCAGAGACGGAGAGCCCTTTAGGTGCGCTTTGTGGTGATAGACAAAGCAAAACGCTCCAAGCTGAATTTACTGTCATGTGCAGTATTTTTACCATTTCACTAGAATTTATTATGGCATCTCGGTCTGCTTGTCGCGAATTGGACTTTCCAGTTTAAAAGTTCAGTTTATCAGATAAAAATTATCTAATTGTTTATAAATATAAGATATTTCATCTTATAGGTTCTCTTAACTTAATCCTCGATTACCCTCGTTAATATTTACAATGAATCTTTTATGATGCAGTGTTTTCGTACTATATATCTATAATGTGATAGTATCAGAATAGCTTTGAAATCAATTGTTATTAACTGAATTTTCAGTTTAAAGGATTAGCCATTAGCTAAAAGTTATCTAAATCTAAACTGTTTATGAACTCAAAACCTATCTGATATACATCCAACGAACGTGGAACAAACAACATATATCAACCAGACGGCGAGGTGCTGCTATGGCTGCATGGTTCTTTCGATGTTCGAAGTGGGCCAGAAACTTCGCCGGTGCAAGTCTTTATAATGCAACGTTGTCATTGGCTGGCTTTCTCACCCGTCAGTTGAAACATAGGTTCCATTACCCGATCAGAGAAAAGATGCCATGTGATCACTGGGGACAATTTGCAATTTGTTACAGAGAAGGGCTGATAAATATGCCAAGGGAAAAATAAAATAAAATGAAATGAAATGTCGTAAAATCAGAGGTTGAACAATTTTGCGGCAGCCAAAACTTTGTTTTTTCTCTGGTTACTTAGAAGTAGAAAAATCAACTAAGTGAGGGAAGAGTTTAATGTGGAGGAGTTCCCCCCCCCCCCCACCACCCCTCTTTTTTTTTTTTTTTTTTCAATCAGTGGAAGTGGTTCGTGATTAAAAGATTAAGAATAGGTAATTAATAATTATAATAATGTAATGTATAAACAAATATTTAGAATACATTAAATTAAAAAATAAAATAAATAAAAGAGATAAATTTGGTACAATTTTTTTTTGTCGATTTCAGTGATATGTGTGTTATTAAAATTAATTTTAATTAATATAATTTAACAAAAAAATATATTTTATTTGTAAAATGCTGAAGGTAATATATATTTTTTAACTGATTAATTTTAATTAAAATTTAAACTCGAAATTTGTAATTTTAAAACAATATTATTACTAATTACGAGGTATATATATATCTATTTAAAAAAAAAAAAAAAAGGAATGCTGCTCGTAGGCATTGGGCCGTTAGGAAAACTCTATGGGCTCGAAGAAAATATTTAAGCGAGTCGGTTCCATCTTGCCTACCTGCGATCCTGGGGTGGCTTTGCGCGAAAGTCCCTTTAGCTGTCTGTGTTTGGCTTTCTTCATCTCCGTGTTTGGTTTTCTTTTTTGTCTCACAGAAAAAATAGAACGAAAAGCGGAGGAATAAAGCTGGTTGTGTCGTTGAATTTTTACTAAATCAAAAGAAATAAAAAGAAAAAAAAAAGAAAGGAGAAAATGGTATCGACGGGGCTAATAAACGCCAACCCAGTTGTCTACGAGAAGAAAGAGCGGAGGGTCCGAGCCACCGCCGCCGCCACAACCACCACCACCACCTACGACGAGTACGCCGTCGAGCCCATCGATCAACTCGAAGTTTTTGATATCCTTTTCCCTAATTTCTCTGCTTGATGGCCTTTTTTTTTTTTTTGGTTCTTGTTTTTGAGGTTTTGGAATTTTCTTTGACTTTGTAATAAACCATATCAGAGATATAAAAGACCCAGAGCATCCTTATTCTTTGGAAGAGCTTAAGGTTGTCACAGAAGATGCTATTGAGGTTGATGACCCCCATAGTTATGTCAGGTTTATTTATTCACTTATTACTTCTGTTCCTCTTCTTTCTTTCTTTGTTTTCTTTTTTCTTTTTTGTTTTTGTACTCTCCAATCTGTTTTTATTGTGTTATAACATAGATTGGTGATTTATGTATTGGATTTGATCAGAGTAACATTCACACCAACTGTGGAACATTGTAGTATGGCAACTGTTATTGGTCTTTGCTTGCGAGTGAAACTCATGAGGAGCTTGCCTTTGCGTTACAAGGTACTTGTTAGGTTTCCAGCGTTGTTTTTGGGTTTTTTTTTTTTTTTTACTTTTTATTGCAGGAAGCAATTTCAGGTACTTAGGATTTTCATGCTCTGTGTTTTAATTCCTGCAAGAACAATGCTGGACTTTTGCACCCCGAGCTTAGTTAATAATAGAGCAGAATGGTTCATATACCTGACCCCAATTAAATTGTTTTGTTTGTTTGGACTTTTACTTTTGTGTGTCAAATTTAGTTCTTCCAAGAAGGACCAATTTGCATCTTGTCAAAAGATTAACTGGGTATGCAATCTGTTTGATGTTTTGGGGTTATCCATCCTGCAACATCAAGGATAGGTTCTCCATTCAATATGGTATTATATTATGCTATTATTGATCTTTTCCGGTTTACAGCAGATAGTCTATACTGTGATTCCTTTAATAGGATTGAGTTCAGCGTCTTATTGCCAAAGCAGTGTAGTGAACTTGGCTTGTAAAAAGCATAGCTGTTCACTACCATGTGATTGGAAGGAGATTGAAAATTTGAAGAGGAAAGATTTACTCCATCATTTAATTGTCAGCAGACAGCTTCATTGTAATTTGATGTTTAAAGTTTTAGCTGATCTGGTCGTCTCATTTCATTGTGGGTTCAAATGGGATAAACATCCACATATTGTCTGCATGCTTGTGATATATATATGCTTTACAATTGGTTAGGTTAGTTTATGAGTGATGAACCTGTGATACTAGATGGTATAGATTTGCCATTGTGTAATGGTGAGTATGGGTATGATAGGATGGGGTATGGGGCAAACACCCCCCACCCTTTTAGCGTTGGTTCTAAGATTCATGTGCCTTACCTTGTAATGCTTTTAAGAGCCTGAATCCTCATCCTTGCTCATGTCAGGGAAAAGGTAAGGACTAGAATTAGAAGCTGGGTTTGAAACATAGACAATAGGGAGGCTTGGGGAGGGAGGAAGAGGATGGATGGCAAACAGACTTGGATTAGAGAATGATGAATTGTAATTGTTCAATCCACAACTTATTGAGAATGGGCAAAGCCTACAGCTTACTCAAACAGACTTGGATTAGAGAAGATGAGTTGCAATTGTGCAATCCACAAATTATTGAGTACAGCAGACTTGGATTAGAGAAGATGAGTTGCAATTTTGCAATCCACAAATTATTGAGTACAGCAGACTTGGATTAGAGAAGATGAGTTGCAATTGTGCAATCCACAAATTACTGAGTATGGCCTAAGCCCAAAGACATACTATTGGTAGCTCAAAAGGCATTACAGCCCCCTTCCTTCAAAAAAGGTTGGGTCTTATGCCTAAACTCATATTATATTGTTCAGTTACAAATGTTGGGTAACCTGTATCTTACCTTGTGTTGTTCTTATCCTACCTTTTAAGGCTGCCTAAAATACATTGGCAAATAACTTTATTCCCATTTGCTCACTGTATTTTTCTGTATTAATCCAGCATCCATAGTTTTTCTGATTAAAAGTGTTTGAAACAAAATTTCAAGGTGCAGTTTTTTTCACTCCAATATTTTGGGGACTGTCTGAGCTTAACGGTTCTTTGGTCCCTCACATTTTAGAATGTGGTGTCCCTTTTTTTCTTCCCCTTTTTTGTTCCTGCTTTTGATTATTTTACCTGATTATGTACAGGTGGATATTAGGGTGGCACCTGGAACCCATGCAACTGAAGCTGCAGGTATACAGACTATGCACTTGGTGTATATGGATATGAGCCTTTTTTTGATAGTTTTTGGGTGGTAGTGCTTTTTCTTCAATGGGTTTCAGTTGCATCTGCTTAGCATTTCAACTTTTATTTGTTAGTAATGGTTTTTAAATTGTGCAAGAGATATCAAATGAAGCTTATGTACCCAGAAGCTTATTTCTGGGGTTTATCCTGTGTCTTGTCAGATGAGCATAATTCATTTTACTGGGTATTTTCCTTGCTTTTGTTCTTCCTATTTATGTTTTGAATTAACTTCCCTGCTTGAGCCTGAGTGATGGTATCTTGAGAGGACACTCTCTGGGCGATTGATAACCTCTCTTTTTTTATCCCTTTGCTCTTCCTATCTATGCCTGTTGAGTAGTAAGGTAGCAGACTCAGCATATGGATGTACATCTAATGAAAGATACATTCATATATCTCCTTCTTTATTGTTAAATGCAGTTAATAAACAACTGAATGATAAGGAGCGGGTGGCAGCAGCATTGGAAAATCCTAACCTGGTGGATATGGTTGATGAATGCTTAGCTCCATCATATGATTGAGCATATTTGCCAAATGCAAGTGGAAGCTACCCTTAGCTGGAGTCTGACTGTGCACTTATGACAGGAATGCAACTTCAGGTCTCATTTAGTCCTTTTTCCTCTTGCATATGTTGCTGCATAAGTCAAGTCAGGTTTTAAAGTAGCAGATTGCAGTTAAGAAGTCCTTTTACTTTGACTGGAGTCAAAGTTCGGGTCTTCATGATCACACTAGAAGTGTATACTTTTTCATCTCTTCTTTAATTTGTGTATGTTTTGGTCTCTGGTCCAGAATTTGAGGTTCAATAGTGAACACTGGTCTCCACTCTTATAGCATTGGAATCATAGTTTACTGTGACTACATGTTTGTATTATTTTTGCCAGTCTTTACATGCTGAATTTTCGATGCTTTGTAAAGAATTCCATTAAAATCATGAAGCTGCTGCAATACTTTCCTGTCTAAAGTATAGCATGTTTAACTTAACAATGCACTGGGCAATTTGTGCGTACCAATAAGCTCTACAAACAATTGTACTAACCTTCGTGGCAACCAGCGTTGCCTTAACATTACAATCAGTTCCATGCTGACTTCAATTTCGCTCCTCATATATTTGTTAGCATAAGAACGTTTAAGAGCCATTAAAGTTTATTTAAAAAATGCATGTTCCTTTTTGTTTCCTCAAATAGCGGGAATCAACGGTATGTACAAACCTATAGTTTATGTCATTGGTATCTAAACTGAGCCATCCTGGCAGTGACAGTCAAAAAATCATCATCCGTTGAAGTTCCTTTAAACATAGCAAGCTTCCCTCTGTTCTCCAGTAGTTTTAGTTCCCGCATCAAGATTGTATGATCTATTCCAGGTAGCTCTGAAGTTCAGCACATTCGAAAGAAATCAAAACGTACACCTACTGTAGGACGCTCATACACTGTTGTGTGTGCAATTGAATGAGAAACAGATCCTTAAGGTGATGTGCATAAATCTGGAAGAAAATTGAAAAGCAAGGACGCATAGACAGCACCCAGGTAAAGCTATAATAAATAATAGACTATGTCTAGCAATGTGGCATGGCAACATATGCACCACAAAAGGAAGGGTACTTTGTCCAGCTTGCAAGCCTACTCCATCCCTATTGAGCTATATAACCAAGGAAGCAAAGCTATGATCCCAGCCCAGCCAACATGTCAAAATGTGCTTGTGTAAACCCACATATATATATTTTGAAAGACCCAAAGAAATATGTTTCCCTTAAAAATCAACTTAAAGCCGTACATAAGTACACAGCACTCTCTGTCATGTGCTTACAGATTATGGGGGTCATTAGGGACTTCGAAATGAAAATTTCCTTGTCCAAGTGGAATTAAGAAAATTTCTTTGACTAGACAAACCAAACAAACGAGTTTCTCAATTACAGGGAATTTGTCAATTCGGTACCATTGTCAAATCATACCCTTTGAAAGACTAGAACTCCAGCCTAATGGGCAAAGCTCAGACTTGGGATCAGTAAGGTCCCAGGCAAGCCGCAAAACTTCCCTACCACGGCCAAAAAACAGAAAAAAGAATACCAATTGATAAATTTGCTGTAAGCATAAGATATGTTGACGAATAAGCCGTTATGCATGAAGTCCCTTTTCAAACCTCATTCAACCAAAGAGGAAATTACAAATACTATGGCCTTCGAAATGTCATTTTCCAGAAGCAAAGGATCAGGGACATCATCCCATAATTTGGAAAGTGAAAACTAATGCATACGGAAAACAGATGGCCATCCTACCCATAGGAATATTGCATTTAGACTATGCAATAATGACTTGATACCCTGCACTTGCTGCCTGGCAGATGCCCTGCTAACTTTTCAAGAAAATCATACGGTACTTCTCAAGCCATACTAGTTAAATGACAAAGCAGTGTAGTTTTACCTGTTCCCCGAGATTCAAATCCGAATCATATTTTTTGTACAGTCAAGACACCATCCTCTAATCCATTATCTTTCACCTAATAAATGATGCCAAGTTCATGCAAAAAGTAAAAGGTACAATGCATCACTGACCAATGAAGATGTGCACACAAACGGATGAACACGGATTGCCATTCACACAAAGGCACAAGAGAAAGAGCAAAAAGAGAAAACAAACGAAAGACCACAAATTTCACAATAATGTCAGCCCAATCTTGAATCCGATGCCAAAGAATAAGGCATTTTCTATGTCCTTTGTCCAACCATTCTGCACGACCCGTTGAATAGGATGGAATTTAAATTTCCTATTGAAATTATGCTCATCAGCATCACTTGCATATATGTGAATCAAAGAAGAAATGGACGAGGAAAAAGAAATCAAAGCTAGCAACAATAATGCTAACCTTCTAACACTGATGCTGACAGAAATGCGTTACTATCTTCATGACTAAGAGATCCTGCATCATAAAATAAATTGCAATGCATTAGCTCAAGGATGCGCGCAGAAAATCCTGATGTTCACAGGTACGGTATCCATGGCAAACATCTAGCTTAGTCAAATGAAAATGGGAGTAAAATGGGAGCCAAGCAAGGGTCCTGTGAACACTGATACAGCTTATTAGCTCAGTAACTTTTAATTCTTCTTTAGATATAAGAAAGGTGTATGAATCATTTAGGTTCACTCAAGGGAGGCACAACATTCCAAACTTGGAGGCAACATCTCACAGAAATGAGGAAAAATCTTCTATTCAAATCACCCTTAAATTTGCATTAATTATCTAGCTGTGATAAGGATGTGCCAACCACCATCAAAAGAGAGCTTAACAATTATACCATATTACTTTACAGCCATGTGAGTTAGTAGTCCACACAAAATGGCATTTATCACAAAGAAGAAACATCTTCCAGGCTTCTGTTGCATTTCTTTATTTCTGTTGGCTTTTTGGTTGTTTTTTTCCTGGTTGAGTGATGGAAGTTTCTTTAGGTTGCATTAATCAGTTTCATACTAGTTCAATATGCACAGGACAATCCAACTACACAGGAAAGCATCCAGGAAAACAGGAAATGAATTTTTTTTAAGTGATAAACATATATGTCCCACAGGGGACAAGAAGGTGAGACTCATAGTATGCTGGCTAACTCCATCTTCAAGCAAACAGTGTTTTCAATAAATCTGCTAGAAGTCTGTTCCAAAAGCCCGTGTTTGTTTTATAAGACTCCAGACTCCAAGAAGCAACAAGTACATCCAGCTCTCAATGCAATTATAAACACACAAAATGGGTGTGTAGTTCATGAATCACCTAAAAATGCACAGCAAGCACATTCCAAGCTTTGTCACCACTCAATCTTAAAATTTCACCAGCCACCTTGTGTATCCTTAAATCAAATTTGGAACACTCCAAACCACAAAATTAACCAGTTTATTTTCCCCCTTATCAAGCCTTTCTAAATTCCACTTTTTCTCTAGAATCCCATTGCATGTCTTCTAGAGGTCACTAGGCATAAGAAATAAAATAAGGACTTCCGGATATGTTTGGAGCTCAAAATATTAGCAACTCCATAAGTAGACCCCAAATCCTTCAGACCAGGAAACGTCAAACATCTATGTCTCAAGCCGAACTGTTCACATCCGTGTTAATCAAGATCTAGAAATATGGGCAGCATGCCTCCAGATTCTAGTGCACCCACGCTGATCCAACATAATAATAATAATAAACTGTCTGTTCTGACACGTTTGACACCCTAGCCCAACCAGAAATGCACTAAAGAATTGAATAGTGGAGGAGAACCAAAGTGATTAATTACCACTAATTCAAACCACGCATTATGCCCATTTCCTCAAGGTATTGGGCCAGTCAATCCTTTAGCATAATGCACCCCTATGATAAGTGGCTAAGATGGGATTTAGAATGCACTTTGGTGATACCATTGTCTTGTGGGGTGGAGTGCGGAATATATTCGGGAACTAGAGTCTCAGGTAAAGAATGAAATGTAATGTACAAAAACTGTCTTAGTGATGTTAAATAAGGGGGAGACATCAGCATTAAGACCGTAGCATATCCCGCAAGCCTACAAAGCTGGAGGCTTTGGATTTGATTATAGAAATTGGGCCCAGTAAAGATGGCAGGGAACAGAGTGAGATGGATTTTGAGCCCTTAATCTTGCATAAAGATGATTAGACTATTATGTTGCACATTAGCAGAGTATCTGACCACTGGTATACCCTTTTCTGATTACTGGCCTAATTGCCATTGGTAGATGACGTGTTCCACTATCATTATCATTTATCAATATGATTTATAGTTGCCTTCTATACTAACCGAATGATAAATTTCTTCATGAGTCCATAACCTTTTGCTCTAAGATGAATCTTCCGACAAAAATAGGCATAATCTAAGAAAATGAAAGCCGAGAAGGTGCAGGGAGAGAAGAAGACGAAGAAAGATCACAATGCACTGCTTAAGATTGTAGGAACTGGTCAAAGGTCTCAACTCAAATCCTTGGCCTTTATGTACATAAATGAGTTCGAGTGAATTCTTATTGAGCTAAGTTACCAAACTCTAACTAAAATATATAGGCTCGTTTGCGGCCCCACTCATACGAAAGAAACAGCGGTCCAATTGAGGAAAATGGTAGGAGGAGGATATACGTGAAGTATGGAAGGTAATTGAAGGACTGGGGAAGCTTGAATTCACCCAATTTCTGCATCTCTCTATTGTTTTGCTTCCACCAAAAAACAAAACAGAAACTTTCGTTTGCAACTAAGCAAAACCCTCGTAAGTGCAGTATCACTGCAACAACAACAACATCAAAGCGTCTAAATTAGAGAAAAGGGTTTGTGAGAGAAAGGTACCAATCTAGTTTTAAGTTGAATTTTGTTCTATCATTAATGTTACCTCAAAATTATAAGTTTGTGGGATTTCTGTATCAGCAAGCTTCCATTATATTCTGCATGTATATCGTTCCTGATTTAAATGTCAGTTCATTGGTGGGTAACTCAAACTAAATTAACACAAGTAATTGACCTTCTGACCGAAAAAAAAAAAAGAAGAAGAAGCAAATAAGCAATTTAAAACAGCACTGGATACAAAAATTTCTTCTGCGTTGTTGTTTCCAAACGTATGCTTCCTTCTACAGCCATATGATATTGCAGGACTGTGGCTTGTTGTTGAGGGAACAGCACGGGAGTTCATAAATATTGTCAGAGCCAGAGGATGGCTAGCCTCATTTTGCAGATACTTAAAACTATTAGCACACAATGTACACAACACAAAATCAGCTTTACACTTTCAAAACCTATACTGTGTAATCTGAAGGAGATGTGCAGGGTTACTAGCTAGAGCCTATTAGGGCAAGAAGAAAGGCTCTATAATGGCCCGATGTCTCGGAATGAACAGCTTCACCTAAAGTCTTCTTGTACTTCTTCTGTTATTCTGCCTTTACAATCTGCAAATCAAGCTCGGCTCTCGTGACAACTATCCTGATTAGTGTGGTATCCTTTGTTCCCAATCCCTTCATTGCCTTGCGCAATACCTGTAGAGTTGATGATGCAAGAAATTATTCTAATATGCCTTCGGCCAACCATGTGTTAGTTGATTTGAATGGCACAGTAGGTTGGCCAGTGCACTGCCATAATCCTTGCAAGGAAGAGAAGATATTGTGGGTAAGTTGCAGTATGATACCGATGTGAAATACTTTGCAGGATTATGAGCACATTCCAAAATTGTTAATGGGCAATATTTGAAAGTCCCTGAGGTTTCCCTTTTGATTGCCTCCAATAAATTGAATATTGAGCAAAGATTTTGTAGATGCCGGAGCAACAACATACAAGATATAGGGAGTGCAATTGAATGCAGGAGAATATGGGCTACCTTTCTCAACTCTACTCCATACATTTTGTGGTACATAGAAACCAAAGCAACCAGATGTGCCCAGCTTCTTTCACTGAAAATCCGTATAAAAGTCTTCTCTTCCATCCCGGATTTCTTCTCCCCAATTCTGCGGATAGCTTTCGCATCATTCTCGATCAATGCTTTATCAATTTCGGGGCCTTCGTACCCGTGTTGTACTGGTATATGCTAGCAGCAACTGAACGAACCCCCCCCCCCAAAAAAAAAAAGAGAAAAAAAACACACCATTTTACTTGCCTGACTGAATCCCATAAATTTTTATGCTGCAAATCCAAATATAGCTGAGTAACCTGTTATGATAGCCAGATGTTTGAACATCAATATCATACTCAAGATGAGTACTGAAAGTGTGAGTATAAGCTTGCTTGATTTGCCGGATCTTGGATGAAGTTCGAGAGCATATAATTTCAGAGGCAGCTTTCAAGTCGATGATAGGTCCCGTTAAAGCATGCCTCAGTGTTGCAACATCCCGTTCTGTCGGATGCTGCATCCACAGCAAAACTGCTTTCTGCAGCCAGCAAAAACAAAGTTTCCAATAAAACACTAATGGAAGAACAAAAGACAAGTAAGAAGAAAACTTCAGTAGATTCATTTCTGTAGCCATACCTTTAGACTGCCATGAAGCTCTTTAGACAGACGTTTTTTGAGGTCGTCTGAATGAATGGTTTCGTATTCTTGTTGGATGTCATCAGGTTGAAATGCATTGCGATGTCCAAGGATATTGACAATTACATCAGCATCACAACCTATTCCTGCTTAAAAGAACAGTCAAAAAGGGACGTTCTAGCAGGACTTGACATTAATAAATGCCATTTTTCTGCAAGGAGCAATCCTTGAAAATACGTCGCAAATCCATTAATGTGCTCATTTCGTGTACATGGTGGCAAAATGCCATTGAGCATTACTTCTTAACAGCATGTAGTAATTGCAATCACAGGAAGGTAATGTACACCAAGTAACTTGCAAAACGAGCAAGCTGCTAAGGGCCAATAAGCTGCTACATTTTGACAACGTTTTCAATCTGTTACCAGTTAGCTGTATTGAAATATTAAAATTTTCTCACACACTTTTGGCACTGTTTTAGCTGGAAAATGAATCTGTGCACGGGATAATGAGGAGAAGAAGGACAGTTCTCAAATTATAAATACAGTTTACATTTTAGGACAGTAACTTACAACTTCTGCAACAAAATCAAAATACGCTTTGATAAAAGAGTGATTGATTAATTTTCATGTCATCATTCTGTCTGAATGGCTTCATATAACAACGAAAAGGAGAAATCTTCTTAACAGAAAATGAAGTAATGGTTTCATCCATTGAACATATTCATCCATCTGTGTTGATGTATTATATACAATCCAGTGTGAGAGCTATTAAAAAAAATACAAATTGGGACATAAAATAATACAAAAATTTCTATATAATATATATTAAAAATACTAAATTTATTAAAAATATTTATACTCAGAATTTGGAATTATAAAATCAGCCCAAAAAGACCATAATGTATTACCACAACTCAAGAATCATTGAACGACTAAAAAACCATCAAGCTAGCACGAGAGGCCCAAGTAACCATTGGAATTCCAAATTGGCAACCCCCCGCCCAATATTTTTGACACCATTTCCTCTTTTTATTTTGGAGTCAAAACGTATCAATGTCACTTATAAACCCTTCAAGATAGCCTCGTACCACATCAGCAACCAAGAGCTCATCGCATGGTTCCTGAATCTCTCACAGTGACGGAGCCAGGAGTTGTAATCAGTGGGAACAAATTTACATGTAATTCATAAATTGGTAATTACAAAATTATTTATAAGATTACATTCTTACATAATGTTTTTTTTGGTAAAATTTCATATAATTAGTTAAAACAAAACTTACAAATATGTTAGTAAGGTTTACTATGCGAGACTTTTGTTTTGTGAGAATTGAAAGATGATAATCGATGTTTTCATTATATTTTTAAATAGAAAAGTATTTTTAAAATTATATTTTGCTACCATCTAATTACAAAAGAATGCTTTTATTGTAGTACTAGAAACATAATATATTACTCAAAATACAAATTCTATTTTTATATATCTTATGAAATTATAAAATATTCATAGGGCTTTATCCCATCATAAATATTCAAAGAATTATTTAAAGTCTAAATATGATAAATATTAACCACTCCATTTATTTTAAACTAAAAATAGTACGAATTTATATAAATTGTGCATAACTTAAATCATATTTAGTTATATCTAATTATTTAAAGTTATGCTTTTATTTGATTCAAATATAATATTTGTAATCAAATAATTCATTGTAGAAACTATTAAAACATATATAATAATTCTAACAATTTATACTAGTTGTAATCTTTTCTGTCAATTCCAAATTTTGAGTGGAGGCAAGAGAAAAATGAGTGGGGACAAGGGTTTTAACTTCATTTCAATTATATATATATATATATATATATTTTTTTTTTTTTTTTTTCTGCCATTGACCTCGCAATTCCTATAGTAAAGCCACGTCTTAAATAGCATGAACTTCTTTCATTTTAATAGTCAAAATACAAACAAATTCTTAATTTTGAGTATTTTTATACATCCAGCTTAATTTTTAAAAGGTAATAATTTATTTTTCATATAAATTTTTTGTCACAATTCTAGTAAACCGCTAACATGCTATTTTTAGTTTCTAATGAATACAATTAGAAACTAAAAAACTGACGCTTACATATAAAAAACTGACGTGACACACTGTTTAGCACTTAATTCAAAATAAAAAAATATAGAAAATCTCTCTCTTCCTTCTTTCTCTTCCCTCTCTCTTTGAATCCCAAATTAAAATGGACGAAATTGTGCTACATATGAAGCAATTAATCTCATTGTTGTCTCCGTTTGAAGGGTAGACTTTCTCCATCTTCAAAAGCTTTGACCCCTTGCTCTCGTCTCGCATTTTGGCCTCAAAATTATGCCAAAAGTTACCAACAGAGAAATGTACATCTCACCCATTTTGTGATTACTGCTAATTTTGTCTTGCCTGCTTTAATCACCCATTTTTGGTGAGAGTGCTTCTATCTGACGCGTTTCGTCGAAGTTAAAGAATGATGTTCAATGTGATTCACCAACTAAGAAAAAGGTACCCTGAAGTGCTAGTTCATCATATCGGACAAGGTGCAAGTGGGGTGACTTGACTCACCAACTAAAGAGAGCAACTCAAAAAGAAAGTGAACTCGTTGTGTGGACATAGGAGACGAGACTGAATTCAAGGGGAGATAAATTGCAAAGAGAATCCTTGTGTATAATAAACAACAACAGAGCTATTTTTTGTTGCATGGAGTCATGTTTTGCCTATTTCACATAAGCGTGCAAACTTGGTCTGTTTTTGTAATCTTCCTTCTTTACTAATGAATGAATATAATCAATTTTCAAAAAAAAAAAAAAAAAGCCAATACCCATGTTGGGATTAAAGCCTGGACAAAGATTAAGCTTTTTTCTTTTCTTTTCTTTTCTTTTTCGAGATAAAGGGTTAATCTCTTATTGTTTGAACTATGCATGGCAAGTTTGAGGGTGTAGAAAAGTTGCATAGAGAAGCTAAGACTGAACGGGAGAGAAAACACAGTTGGGATGAAATTGCATGGGCTTTGATGGCACAAAACCCCAAATTGCCTCTTTTAGTTGATTTTTGATAAATTTTCAAGATTTTTGAGGATTTTGGAGTTTATTTTTATTTTTTTGGGTGAGTTTTGAAGGTTTTAAATATTGTTATAAATTTTCTAACAATTTTATGGATTTTGCTCAATTTTTCATGATGGACCTGGGCTTACTGACTTAATTGAAACACTGAATAAAAAAAGGCCCAACTCTAGCGGACTTTAAGATAAGTAGTCTTCCTTTTAATGTTATTGTAAGAGGGGTCAGTTATTTTTGGCTCTAATCATTGCCGCTATCGTCGTTGCCCTGGAAGTTGGCCTCAACGACAATGGCCAACAGCATTGTCTTAGTTGTCCCCCATAGGTGAAAGTCTCAACTCCATTGGTAGTAACGACGTGGGTGGTGGATAAAAGTGAGTTAAAATTATTAATAAACTAGCTATCTGAAATTTTAATTCTTAGCATCGACCCTAGAATTGAAATATACCATACCCACAAGTCAATTTCATGGAATTGCGTGTGAAATTGAAGTTGTAATTCTTTTGTTAGCTCATCCCAACTTTCATTGCATTCCAGAGGGGAACAAAATATATATTAAGGAAGAGAAATTTATTCTATTATGACCACATGTTCCTCTTCTTATCTTACACATCAACCAAAAGAAAAACAAAAAAAAAAAGACAAAATCTAACTTGTCTAGTATCTTCTCTTTTATCCACCAAATTACCAAATTAATGCAATTAGGTATCTTTGCATCGTCACAAATTTTCTTTTGTGAATGGATGTAGAGTTGAACCCACTTAAACAATCGATATAGATACCAACGTGCAAGTGGAATTATTTATTAGTACAAATATAGGAATAGATTATAAATGAGTATAAAAGAAATAAGTTGTTATTATAGATAAGTTATTATAGTATAATAGATTACAATGATTATCTTTTTCACAATGATGTGCATCCCACGAGTGAGTAATAGGAATAGCACAAATCTCTTAAATTTTTTTTAGTAATTAAAGTATATAAAAAAAGAATATTTATTCTTATTTTTTAGAAAGAAATTTTTTTATATTACTTCTAATTTTAATGTCTCGTAAAAATAAATATTAAAAATAAAAATAATTACTCTGATAACAAAAAATGACTATTCAAATGGTACTTTAACTAATACAATTTAAAAAATCTCAAAAGATTTTGGTTTTAGAAAATATGGAGCTAACATCAAACTTCTGGTATCAAGTTTGAATTTGAGTTATTTACATATATTCAAAGCATCTTTTAACTCATTACTTTTATAACTTACAAAATAAATATTATTTAATAAATTTTGAGACCCACACAAGCTCATATGATGCCATATACAGTAAGCCGAAAATGCATAGCATTTGCTTCATAACTATTTTAGATATTCATGTTGCATGTGTGTTTGTTTATGGTGAGTGTGTTTATGTAAATATGTTTGGCTCCCAAAAAAGAAAAAAAAAAGCAAGAAACAAAATAAAAAATGAAATTGGTTTAATGCTGGAACTCCATGTCGGCATTTTCCACCTAAAGAATGGCTAGGGGTTGAAACAGTTGGAGAACTAATTGGAGTCGGCACCTAGATTTTTGGATTCTACATGCACATATATGCATTAGATACTAATTTCTTATTGGTTTGCTTGACACAAATTATAATAGTATGAGTTTAGGTTTATGGTCAAATGATTCAGTCTAATCTATCTAGAGTAGATTTCACTAAATAAATTCTTTTAAAGACAAATTTTCAATTTTTCGTCCAAAATCAGTGAATTCGCAACTAAAATGCTGGAATATGAAATAGGTAAGATATTTTTTGCAAACGAGTTGTGAAAATGTCGAAATACATTTGGTCGCACATTTATTCGTTTTGGTCATACATTTTACTGATATAGTTACTTATTGGCTTTCAATGAAAAATCAAAATTTTAAAAGCACAAAAAGTTTATTTTTTTTTATTATATGAAACTCACATTTTAAGTGATTTATGACTGAATCTTCTAGCCACAATTATTTATTTATTTTATTTGTATATTAATATGCACTCGCATGGTATTTTTTTAACCAATGCTTTTCTAATGTTGCTACCACCAACCCTTGCAAGTCCAACATTGGCCATAATTCATTAATACATGCACCGTAACAATTCTATCTGGACTGCTGTCTATATATGTGTATACACAAACGCACACTCCTTCTATTTTAAAGAGTTATACTACAAAAAAATAAAAAAAATAAGAAAGCACATGACAAAATTTTTAAGAGCACTTAGGTTTAGTTAGTAAATTAGTATGCTTTTATTAATATTATTAATATTTGTTAGAATTCGAGCCTTTTTATTGTCATTTACTTTCTAATAAATAAAAATTTATCTTAAAAACATAATGTTAGATTTCAGTTTTGTTACCACTCAAATTAAATATGAGAAAGACTCACCCACATTATCTAAATAATGAATAAAAAAGTTGAATGAAGACATTAATAATTAGCCTCTATTTTTTTAATAAGTACAATAATTAATATAATCTTATACAAAAAAATTAGAACGATAAGCAATTAATTTGCTGAGAATGGTGAGGCCACTAGGCAAGAAAAAGCATGTCCATTGGTCATTGGTGACTCGATTGCTGTTGCTGCAAGTTGAGCTTACTAAATTTCGGTCCAACCCACTTGCCGGAGCCTGGAAATATGCAAAACATTCTTGTTGTTTGCAGGATTTTTTTTTAGCGTAGAAATTTGTCGTTCTTGCTGCAGTTTGATGGGACATTCTTAATATATACCACTTGGGGTTATTATATAATTAAACTTTATGGTGGTGGATAATATAAGCTTAGATATACAAAGATTATGAAGCTTTCTTCTTCTGTGGGTAGGTTAGGTTAGGCTAGGCTAGATGCCATCCGAGCATCACGCGTCCTCACTTTTCATGCACTTATTATTTTTTTTTTTTTTTGGGCAATAATTGGTATGCTCTGCATTATTTAGACACATATACGTGTATAGATAGGTTTAAATGTCTCCCTCAAGCCCTTATTAGTCTCTATGTATAAAGTTATCTCAGAACATAAACTTTTGAATTGCATATCTTTTAAGTTCAAATAATTTCATGGAACACAATGGGGTTTTCTATTTTCGATCAACAAAAAAAAAAAACATCTCAAATATATCAATTATTATGTTTATATGCTAAGATTGAAAATATCTCTTATAAAAAAGACTTATTATTCAAATACTGTTAAATCTAAATGGGTCTTCATCATATTTAATTTTAATATTAATAAATTTAAAATATCACCATTAAACACCAAATCACTTAGATTAATTTATTCAAGGTGAATACTACTATAAAGATTCCAATCCGTGTTAATATAAAAAAAAAAGAAAAGAAGATATACTATATTACCAATTAAGTTATTATCCCGGATAACGGGATACAATGACATGTAAGGATAGAAGAATGTTAGGATTTTTAACTCCATGCGGCCGAAGTTGAAATTTAATTATAAGTTTGCATACATAAATTTGAGAACAGTAACAGACACCTCATAAACAATGTCCTTCATGGTTCTTAAAGGCATAAAGTAGTCCGCCAGCAGCACCAAGGAGATGACCCCAAGATTGAAACATGATGAGAGGGGGAAAAAAAAAAACAAACAAACAAACAAAAGGCAAAGATGTTCTGGTTGGCGAAAAAGTTTGTGTCGACAGTACCTAGATTTGGTAGACTTCAGAATTTTCGTTAACTTTTTTATATTAAGAAGCCCTAATAACAGATTCAGAATAACTCTTTCAGGTAAAATAAACTAATGAAAATGATTGTAATAATAATAATTAAAGAGCTACACATCAAACCCATGCCTTAAAGAGAAACAAAACAACACTCATTACTATACCAAATAATAGATTTAGTATATATATTTACATATATATTTATAATACTAGATGGAGCCCAGAGAAACAATTGTATCCCCTTGCCCCCACTTGGATCTTTCCTGAGTAACTCGTATTTGGCAAAGCTTTGTGTGCAAGAGATCTATATAGGAATGTGAACTAGAGTAGGAGAATGTGGAGAATCGAATGAGATCATCAATGCATTATTATCAAATTGCAGTGAGAGATCAATTGGTTGATTTTGAATTCCATATACAAAAAGGATTAGAGCACGTCGAGTGGCATCAAAATGGGACGAGAATATCATTGAGAGATTCATTGTTAGAGTGTTCTAAATTAGAGTATTTTTAATGGTTAATTATCTTGTTTTTAAACTTAGTCAACTAGCCATTTTTTAATTATTGAACTAGTCATTATATAATCATTAAATTTATTATTATATAACTATTAAATTAGTTATTATGAATTATAATAATACTACTATTTATTATTATTAAAATTTATATTAAAATTATTATATTTTATAAGTTATTAAGTAATGACTAATATAAATTAGTTATTTCCTTTTATTTTTGAAAGAAAGTAAACATGATTTATAACTTTTCATAGTTTAATATTGAGTTAATTAAAAAATTAAATTATTTTTGTTACCTTACTATTTAAAGTACATACTAAAAAAAATTTATCATATTTTAAAAAGATCGTTGTTCTAACTTATTATAATATGACAATTTGTCTATGAAGACAAAAACTATTTTTAAAGATAGGGCTAGTATACTTTAAACATGATATTATTTTTAATTAATTTACTTTTACTACAATATTATGTTATTTTATCGATTATTTTTTTTATAATTTTAAGGATAATTTTTTTTATTTTATGTGATTTATGATACACATCTTTTTATTGCCATTAGAAATTATTAAAATGATAATGTATGCATCAAAATGTAAGGCAAGTGTCCAAGTTTTTGTACTTAAGCTAGTAGCTTTGGTGATGCTAAATTATAAGTTCCAAAGAAAATGTGTCTATCAAATACATAAAAGTTAAGTATGTGCTCCATTTCTAAAAAGAATAAGTGATCTTTATATAAGTGAAAATTTTAAAAATTATCAATGAATTAAAAGGACCCAACGATACTTTATCAATTATAACAGTTAAAAAAAATACCAAACAACTTCAAGAAAGTCTCAAAAATATATTTTATTGATCTTGAGCTATGTTACTTGCTTAAATTTTCTCGTTATCGTTGTTACATCAGGATTTCAAGGCAAATGTGAAAATATGGTAAGTGTTAGTTTTAATCTTATTAAATTTAGAACTATTAATGATTGACGTGTGTCTTTATTAAACTCTTCTATGTAAGTCTTTGGCCTTTTATGTCTTATTAGTAATTTTCATAATTTATAATTTAAACCTTTTAAATATTGGTCATGCTTAAGGTACAAGCCCTTTTATACATATTTTACATGCTTTTTAAGTTATACAAGTTTAAAGTTTTTATGAAATTCAAGTAAAGATACCTAATTGTTATATAGTAAATAAATAACAATTTTTCTTGATATTGTTGTATTATTAGCATTTACTTATTTAACAATATTATAAAAGATTAGAAAATATTTTCATATTTTGATGAGTTAAGTTTCAACCATATAGTTTTATCTTTGTTATTAATTATAATTTTTTTTTGTAAAAAAGTCCAATAAAAATTTACTTGAGATCCTAATTTTAATAGAATGTTCTTTACCTGTTGACAATTCCTACATTATATAATACATATATAAAAAATTTTTATGTTAAAGCTATTAATAGGGGTATGCAGGTTTGCCTTCAAGGGACATTGGTTTTGTACCATAAGTTTTATATTTACAACCAACTATAATATATTTTATAGTAGATTTTTGTTATAATGAAAAAGTATAACAATATTAATTAAATATTTGATTTAGATGAGATATTTTCACTTTTAAAGGTAAAATGATAGTTTAAAAGTTTGATAAAAAATAATTTTTATTTAACCTATATGAAATCTGAGTTATAGTCATATAAATGGTTAATGTTGAGACAAATTGATTAAGATATTTTTTAATAAATCTTCTATTGTAAGTAAAACCAATATATTAATTATCAATGTATCGTCATAAATAAGTCTTTATTGCTCGTAGTAAGAACAAGTTATATGATGAAAAGAATATATATATTTGTCTAAAATATGAATTATTAAAATAACTAAATAAGGAAGTAATATCTCTTAATTTTGTATGGTTAGAGATGAATTGAGATGATCTTCTAACTATGTCACTAAGTAAAATCTAGTGGGAATTACATTGAGAAAAATCAAACTAATATTTATAGAACATGGTCAAGAGTAATGAAAACTTAACCTATATAATATGAGATACTTTAAAGTAAGTTTGTATGAGTAATAATAAGTCATTAATTGACCTTATATGCACTATCAAAATTGTAAAATCCTTTCTTATAGTATAGATAGTGTAATGATTATAATATTTAAAGTTAAATTATACTCTTAACAAATTTTATGGTTTTTATAAGTGGTGTGTTATTAAAATGCACATTTAATAGATTTAACTATATTAGAGTTAAGTGGCTACTCCTATAATATCCTAGACAAGATCTTTAGAACTCCCGTATAAATAAACCAAGCATATGCTTGGCCTAATAGCACCCAACCATGTTAAATAATATGATTTTAGAAAATATAATATAGAGGTAAATTTACTAATATTCATGAAAAAGTTATAGTTCATAGAAACTTTTATTTCATTATACTTTTGAATATTAAAGTGTGTATGTTTTAATTTTTGATTTATAATCCAAAAAATACCAAAGATGATTTATTATATTTTGATTGATTAATTTAGCAAAATTAATCTTTTAAAATAATGAAAATTTGTTGTAAATTATATTTTAGAGGCTAATTACCATATTGTTAAATTAGTTAATTAACCATTTTATAACCATTAAACTAGCTGTTATGTATTCATTATTAGTCACCATGAATCATAATAATGATAGTTGCTTATTATCATTAAAATTTATATTCAACATTAATATATTTTATAAGTTATTAAAACATAACTAATATAAACTAATCTTTTTCTTTAAAAAACACAACAATTTATAACTTATTACTGAATTAATTTAAAGATTGAACTATTTTTATTGTCTCATTATTTGAAATATATATTAGTGAAAAAGTTTTTCATATTTTAAAAAAAATAACTACTATAATCTGTTGTATTGTGACAATTTATTTATACAAGTAAAAATTATCTTTAATGACATGCTTCAAATGCGATATTATTTTTGGTTAATTTATTTTTATTATAGTATTATGTTGTTTTATTGATTTTTTTTCTACGCGAGAAATTATAAGAATTTCCAATTAAAAGGTTGTTCTTTACCTAATGTTAATAGATGATGAATGAGAGACATAATACTAAAAATAATAACAGTTTGATATTTGGTAAAAATATAATAACTATTTAATAATGGGAAGGCTAGTGATGGGCATTAGATTTTATGTTCTTTTGACATATAATTTATTTTTATAAATAATCAAGCTTATGATTAAAAATTGTTCTAAAGATAAGGTGAAACTATAATTAGTGTAAAAAAAAAGAGAGTTATAAGATCAAATATGACAAAAAAGGTATTTTTTCCTAATTAAATAATAATATATGAAAGAGTTTTATTATAAGAAAATGAAAAATTGGACACCAAAGTAAGTGAGATTTAATTATAACTATTAATTTTAGCCGATTGAAGTATAAATCGACAATAATAATTGATTTCTATCCACTTATATATAATTTCTTTCATCTTAATAACTTTTTAGAATATGAAACTATTGCTTATATAATTTATAGGGCTTCCATAATGCAAGGGTATCCATATATAACTAACCAACTACAAAGGACATGCATAAAACACAAACGAAAAAAAAATGCAAACAAAAAAGAATCCAATGAGTAATAATTCTCCAAAAATGCCAAATGTAATGGTATATATTACCTTAGCTTTGTTGAAAATTAACCACCTAAAGGGTAATGAATGAATTAATTATTAGGAATAAAGTATTTTAAAAAAAACTCTTATTTTATATAAAAAATAAAAATTTATTATATATATTTATAAGATAAAACTTAACTTATAACTTGTAAAATTAAAAACCCAAATAAGATTTCATACATAAGTGAATAACTTAAAATATGATTGATATATGAGGGCTAATGCAATTTCACTTGCCTAGCACTTTTTTGAAACCTTTTAAATTGTATTGATCAAACTAACTGTTTTTACTAATTATTTTTAATTATTTTAAAAATAATTATGTAAGTTAAATCATTAACACTTTTTTGAAAATTTTCCAATTATGTTAGTCAAACTAGCTATTTTAACTAACTATTTTTAATTATTTAGGAAAATAAGCATAGAATAAGTATTTTCTTCTTCTTCTTACATCTTAATTATTAAAATTATTAAATTTAATAGACTTGTATTATTTTTATTATCTTATTTAAGCAATACATATCAATAAGAAGATATGTTGTACCCTTGAAAGATAGTTGTGATAATTTATTATATTATAATATTTTATCTATAGAAACAAGATTATTCTTAAAAGTAATACTTATTGACATTTTAAATTAATATATTTTTTTTAGATACTCATTTCATTTGTATTTAAATTATATTTTATTTTTATAATTTCTATTAACATTAATATGTTATTTAAGATGATGTTTCGCAAACGCAACGACAGATATGATAAAAAACAGCGTTCTTATAGTTAAATTCCTTGCAAGAGTGTCTTCATATCCTAATGCATAATTCAAGTCACCATGTCACATAGGTCTTCTCTTAATTTGTATTTAATGAATATGCATCTAAGCACAACCTTCTAACAAAAATTTTAGTGGCTATATGGTAGGCCAAAAAAGAAGGCTAGTCAATGCTAAAAAATTCAACTATAATTAAATGGGTGAATAATTCAAAGTAAATCCAAAACTTAACAAGAAGGGGATGAGTGCTAGAACTTTCTTGCTTCACAACAAAAAGTAAATTTGTCCATGTCCCGATGTCAGCCAAAGTATAAATATGTTTTACCGAAATTTATGTACTTTCATGGAGCATGGACCGCTTCCCCACTTGCACCGCCACCATCTTAAACAAATGTGCAAAGAAAATCACACGAAACATATTCAAATCAATAAAAGCAGCCCAACAAACACAAAGGTTAGAGGCTGAAATGAGACCAATGTTTTGCTTCTCTCCTGGTTTCTGTCTGGCCGTTAATTGGTGAAACATATAAATTTCAAGTAAAGTAGCAATCTATTGGTGCATTATTATCCACGTCACGGTGACTTTTTCTTCCCTATCAACTTGCAGAGTTCCCCCCTCCGCCAACCCCACCCCCACACCCACTCTGTATTTTATAGCATGATCTCTCTTTGACATTTCTTATTATATCTCTTGTGGCATTCTCCACTTTCTCTGTTTGTAGTTTGCCTTTTCGGCAATACCAATATTCTCCATGCCAGGCAATTACCAAGGAGAAGTGAGCCGTCCATCCTTTCCATCCATTCCTTCTTTCTCACACAAACTATCAAATTCACCTCAATTCTTCCAGTACATAATGCATATATACTAAACTGTGTTGCATTAACTCTTTCTAGGTCATGTGGCCAAGGTTGGTTGCTAACAAGATCCTCAGGAAGAGATGCTTTGGAAGCAACAGCTTCGTCACGGATTATCCCACCAACACTGAGGCCTTGATCGATAATATTCCAGTCTTAGACCAACCATGCCGCTTAAATCATCACAAGGACACCCACAATTACAAGTAAGTAAATGGCATTTACTTTTCTCGATAATTGAATTTTGTAAGGATTTCAACCCTTAACCTCTAATCTCATTAAGTTCTTTAAGGGTTTTATGCAACTATTAGGCGGAAGCCTTGAGCAAGTGCAATTAAGCAATAAAATTGTGAGTAGATTATTTAACTACATAATTTATAGTTAAAATTTCAACAATTTTTCTTTCAAGATGTGGGTTTACTCTCTTTAGTTACCACTGAATAGATTCTTTAATCACACAAAAATTTCAACAATTTTTCCTTCAAGACATAAATATGCTCTCCTTAATTACTACTTTTTCAAGTCTTTCGAGAGAAATCAAAGTAAAGTTTAAATAAATAATAAATTCACAATTTTTAAATATTGATACTATGTCTGAACTAAAATTTTTAAATTGTTGAATTTATATTCTTACTTATAAACTATTTACTTCTCTCTCTCTTTTTTTTTAATATAATTCCTTAATTATGAAACTCACACTTAAAATTCTAACACTCTTCAATTCCTTGAGTGTATTATGTGACCACTTTCTCAATATATATTTGTATGCTTCTCTGACCCCTTTCCCTTCCATTAAGCTGTAAAGGGTTTTTGTAAGCACATGGAATGTTGGTGGGATTGCACCACACGAGGACTTGGACATGGAAGATTGGCTAGAAGCTGGAGGCAATATGTGTGACATCTACGTTCTTGGGTAAATTAAAACTTTAATTTCCTTTTCGGTGCATTAGTGATTTTATTTTACTGAATTAATTGATAATTAAGTAGTATCGTTTGTCTTTTTGGAATTTTGTTTTGATAAAAGGTTTCAAGAGATTGTACCTCTTCGAGCATCAAATGTTCTAGGCTCTGAGAATTGTAAGATTTCCACGAAATGGAATTCCTTGATTAGAGAAGCATTGAACAAGAAGAATCAGGGCCGCCACGGAAAGCCAATCCAAAATAAACCTCCTGATCAAGAATTCTGGTGCATCGTTAGTAAGCAAATGGTCGGAATATTAATATCCGTTTGGATCAGAAACGATCTCGGTCCTTACGTTCAAAATCCTAGCGTCTCCTGCGTAGGCTGTGGCTTCATGGGTTGCTTAGGGAACAAGGTACTTATGTCTCTACATGAGTAAGCTCTATTAAAATGTCTTGGTACCCACGTTCGTATTATTAGCTAGCTAGCCTTTTGATTTATATTAATCCCATAGTATTTCAATTTGGATAGAATAAACCAAATATTTATAAAGAAAAAAAAAAACCATTTTCCTAGTAATATTTCAACACCATCATATTCCGACTTGTGTGTAGGAGCGAAAGTCGATTGTTTTGAAATTTAATATACTTCCCTTGTCTGCCAATTTTGATTTGCAGGGTTCTGTGTCCGTTAGATTTCAATTACAGGAAACGAGCTTCTGCGTTGTCTGCGGTCATCTGGCTTCGGGGGGTAAAGAAGGAGATGAGAAGCGCAGAAACTCCGATGTGGCCGAAATACTGAAACGGACGAGCTTCTCTAAAGGCCCTTCACGTAATTTGCCTCGAAAGATTCTTGATCATGAGTATGTTAATAATTATTGCTATTATTATTTTGGACTGAATGACCCGAGTATGTCGGATTAATAATTTTCAGACAACATTTTGTCTCAAACCCTACAAACCAATTATGCTATGTTCTTACAAAGTATACCATTAATCTTTTATTAATCAATGTTTGGCAACTTGGTCTCACTACTAACCACAAAAAAGTATGACACAGACATACTATATTATAATTGCTTATTTAAAAAATCATTATTGCTAGTTTCCAACTTTGAATTCGTCCCCATAGACTTGATGATCCCCAAAAGCATGAAAATATTTCATTTTCTAGAGTGAATATGTGAATTTTTTAAAGCGTGTTAGTTGCCCACTTCTCTTGGAATTAAAAATGTAGTGGGTAGCTAAAACGTGTCAGTAGGTGATTTGAAGGATGGTTATACCAAACAAGGTATTCCATACGAAGAACATTGCTATAAAAAACTTGACAGATGAAGCGATAGGAAACAACGACAAAAATAATTAATTTTTTATATATCAATTTTTAATCTTATGTCTTTCTAATTTTTTATATATATATATATATTCGAAATTTTTATATATAAACCAATGTACGACTAGCGCGTGTTAATTCTTGATTTGGGCTAATGACTCTTGATTTAATGCAGAAGGGTAATTATGCTTGGAGACTTGAATTATAGAATTTCGCTTGCAGAGGCTACAATTCGATTATTGGTGGATAAAAAGCAATGGAATATCTTGCTAGAAAGCGATCAGGTAGAGGGGGAAAGCAACGAGAAAGCCAACTTGATAATTTAATGCATTGTCTTTGTTGGTATCCTGAAAACACCCCCACCCCCCTCCCCCCTCCCTCCCTTTTTTTTTTCTCTCTCTCTCTTTTTTTTTTTTGGGTGTGAATTTAAAGCTAAGGATGGAGCTCATGAACGGTCAAGCATTGGAAGGTTGGCAAGAGGGGATAATCAAATTTGATCCCACTTACAAATATTGCTCGAGTTCTGGCGCATATTTGGGCTATCTTGAAGGCCAAAAAGGTGAAAAGTTCCGTGCCCCTGCATGGTAAATCATCCATGAATTTAAGCACATAAAAAAATAAATAAATAAATTTGGAAAGAAACAGCTGACTTCGTTCTAATGTTTATCATTTTGAGCTTATCTTTCCCTGATTTGTTTTTTTTTTATTTTAACTTATTCCCCAAAACTTCATTTCGGTTTGCCCAAAAAAAAAAAAAGTAATAATATTGATATTAATATCTGTGATAAATAATAATAACAACAATTATGAACAAAAATAACAAATTTTGGCCACTTTGAACCCACAATAATAGATAATATTCTTCAATTTTATTTGTTTTTTGGAAAACAAAACAAGTCTAGGTTCACTGAATTTTTTAAAAAAGAAAAAAATCCATAATGGACATTGAAATGAAATGAGAGTTTCAAGGACAAACAAATTCACCCTCAAAAGTACCTTCTTAGAATTTAACCTAGCTAAAAAATAATTTTTAATTGTTAACATGTTTATTAATCACTTTTTTTTTTCTTCATTACTTTGTACCTACAGGTGTGATAGGATAATTTGGTATGGCGACGGATTAAAGCAACTTCTATACACCAGAGGTGAATCCAATCTGTCTGATCACAGGCCGGTGAAAGCAATATTTAGTGTAGAAATTGAAGCTCCGCGATCGTTGAAAGGTAGTATCAGAAGATTTTTCGGATCAGAGAGGTTGGATGAAATAGCAAGCAAGCTTGCGATGCCATCTATCATATGAAAAATATCTTTGTAGTTGCTTGAATGTGGTGATGGAGCCATGTACATGTAGAGTATTGACTCTCCAATAATCCCCATGTTTTTTTTTTTTTTCAATATTAGGGGAGAGAAGTTGTCCTATTGATGCTTTCTTATTGAAATTTAAGTTAACCCACATGATGTTTGTCTGCTGAATATCCATTGGCCATGCATTAGATCATGGCTTAATCAACTTTAACTTCCATTGAATAATGCATTTTGAGAATCAATTTCGTGGGCTAATCTCAACAATAAGATCCATAATAAAGAAAGTTGAGTGCTCTCAATAGGCCATGATTCACCCTCCTCAATGCTTTTGAAGTTGACCGTTTTATATTGAATACTATATTATATTTTATTAGTTTCAGTATTATGACTTAACAAAAATATTGGTTAGTATAACAACTGGCTTAAAGGAATAATAGGTGCTTGTTAGCCGCTGTCAAATATAATTGATTAGCACGATGAACTTTGCTTGATGACTATCCCTCCACATATTAACCCAATATTTTGCAGGCTTTGGAACATTCTTTTAGGAAAAGAAAAAAAGAACAAATAGATCTATTAATAACAGATCATTGAGCATCTACAATTTTTTTTTTTTGGGAAATTAAAGAAAAGGATTGGAAAAGATTTATGAGAGATAAGAAAGACAATTCCCACTATTTGTCTCACTTACCTAATATGCCTCCTAATTAAAGGACAACAAAAAGTATAATTCTAGATTAGAGATGTGCTTTTGATAATTGACCAAAAAGCCATTAGTGGCATGATTTCATGGTAGATTTATTTGAATTTTAGTCCCAATAAATATAATTGAAATAATAAAAAAGCAAAAAGAAAAGAGTGAAAAAATGTCAAAACTGAATGGAGTTAGTATCCATCCAGCCAAACAAAATTAAAACACAGATATGTATGGAGGAAAATTGGTGATATATAAACATATATACAAACATTTATATACAACGTTTATCCATATCAGCAAAGCTATTGTACCATTTTGCACCATATTCTTCGTTCTTAGCATGTCTGCTTATGTTCAAGGGACAAAATTCATCAAAATAGCATTGTTTAAGATTACAAATAATACAAACTATCCATTAGAGAATTATTGTGATAGCATCTAGCAGTGGGCACCAGTTCATTAACAGTTTTAAATTACAAATAATAAAAGATTCCTTCCATAAGAGAATTATTGTGATAGCATCAAGCAATCGGGAACAACAACAATTCAACAACTATGATCTTTTATCGGTTTCAAGGGAGGACGAAAGGCCAGTGAAAAAAAAAAGTGTTATTAAAACTCCAACACAAATTGAAAAAAATTTAGTAAAAGTATTATATAAAGAGTGATTTGAGTATTGTAATTACATAGTTAAATGATAATATCAAAAAATTTTGAAACTTTTTATTATTGTTCAAGAACATTAGTAATAGAACTAAAAGGATTAATTTTCTTTCATCTTTAATTACACAAAAGTAATTACTTTATAAGCATAATGACAAAATAAGGAAGGATCAAAAGCAGAGATTTTATTACATAAATTCAATGGTTAGTTGGAAAATGAAATTTCTTTAATGATTTTAAGATAAGAGTGTTTTTTTTTTTTTTTGAGAATTCGTTTAAATGAAGTCACTAATTTTTTTTACATAAAATTAAATGCTTTATTGAACAGTTTCTTCTGTAATGATATTTTAATCTTATTAACTTATTGCTAAAAAAAAAGAAAAAAAATGAAAATACCCACTCACCAATCGTGCTAGAAGCACTTGACTCGATTACTATGGTACTGGTCAAGGGAAAAATAGAACAGAATATCAATGTCTCTAGTGCCTCTAAAAAAATTTCTCTCTACCGAAAGTTTTCGGTGGGTCTACAGACTATTATTCCAAATAGCCAAGCTTCCTCTTCTTCTCTTTTGTTTTATTATTATTATTATTATTATTATTATGTTTTTGCGGAATACTTAAGTGATTTTTGGTATGATGTAATGCAATATAACGTTTACAAAAGTAATGAAAGGAGAAATGGAATCCAACTGTCGTTCCCTTCTTGTATTTATGTTTATCTATACTTAAACTTCTACATGGCAGCTGCAGTACACCAACGAAAGCATGGACAAAAGTGTAAGATGATGAATCAGTTGATGGTTTTGACACTAAATTATGAATCTAGGGATATAAATTTTTGTACTTTTTCCCCTTTTAAAACTACAAAAGCAATCCCAAAGGACACACTCAAGGAAGCGGACAAACACCTGATTCACTGCATGTCACACATCCAACTATATTCTATAATATCTCTAACAATAATACGACAAACCAGAAGGTGTGCGAGAGCGAAATTGATCTTTATTTCACTCTTTTTGAAATTTGGCTTACACATCACGAATTCCCTAATTCCTAATCAAGACTTGAAATGCTAGTCTCCAAAATTTTAAGTAAAATTTGATTTTATCGTGATATCTTTTGATGATTTTAACTCAAATATCAAAAAGCCAAAGAAAATTTTGGAAAAACATAAGATTTCGAAACTATTGTCCTAGTTGTATGTTATCCTAAAAGTTATCTTAAACTACTAGTCCAACTATAATATATAATATAAGGAGTGAAAAAGTTTATTTTATTCATTATTCATAATTTGTGATTTAATTGGTTCTTAAATAATGTCATGTTTCATCTTCCCACTATTTATTGAAATAATTTTGCCTTTACTAAAGAAAATAAATGAAATAACTTACTAGTTAAGAAAATAAAAGGTTGTATCAATTGTGTTCCTCCATCACTTAAGGCCAATAACTTCTATATTTCTTCTAAATTTTGGATATATATATTTTTGTATTTATATTTATTCACAACTTAGTTTTTTCATAATCTCATATTTTGTCTTTTTACTAACTATTAAAATAAAGATTACATTTATTAAAGAAAATAAATTAAGTAATTAATCAATTGAAAGAAAATGAAAAGTCACTTAAGGCAAATGACTTTTACACTTTTTCAATTTTGAGTATATATAGTTATTTACAATTTGCATGTTTTGCCTACAAGTAGGACATTTCATGGACACAATTAAATAACTTTTTCTTTATTGTGCATATTGGAATAAACAGTCTACTTTTTATTGAAGTATATATTTTGTAATTTGACTCTTGTAATTGTGTGAGTGGATCATTTATAATGTTGGGCTAACAGTTTTGTAATCGTGAAACCAAGGCAAAGAAAAAAAAAAAAAGAACTTCAAAAGTTTGAAAGTGACCATATATTTTTTATTGAATTTTTTTATTTTCATTCATAATTAATATTAAGTTAATTTGACTTAATTTTTAAGTGATTAATATTAAAAATTTTCAAAAAACATATATAAAAACAAAAAAATATTTATTTACTTTAATACAATTGTTTAATATATTGATACATTCATGCATAACACATATAATAAAATTAATTATAAGAATTTAAACAACTTTAAAATTTTTGACTTAGTTTCAAGGTTACTCTAAATAACCCAAAACATTTAAATGAAAAAAAAAAGTTTCAAGTGTAATGCAATATAAAGATTCTTGATATATATATGTGATTTTATCTGTAACATAAATTTTATGAGTCTAATTTAAGAATTTTAATTTCAAAATTTATTAAAATTAAAATTTTTTTATTTTAATGAGAATTAAATCTAATTAAATAAACTAATTAAAAAACATATTATATGTAAACTAAATCAATGTAATGTTTTTTATTTTTTAAAGTCATATGTTCAAAAATTCCTTATTAAGTTTTAATCATAGAAAATTAATCTTTTCTTCATTAAAAATATATCAATATAAAAATTAGTTTCATAACAATAACTCAAAGAGTAATTGAATTTTCATTCAATTAATTTTTTTAAGTTTAAATTAAGTTTAACTTTTTTATATTCAAGTGTTTTATGAAATTATCATTAGAATTAATAATTAAAT
>CM038608.1:7597621-7622664 GCA_021533255.1 Ceriops tagal
TCTGCTTTGCCGCGGAAGTTCTCGATTTGCGCCTTTAATCGTCTCAGGTAGGCATCCAGGAAACCACTTCAACGTATCTTGGAAAGAATGTAATACCCTGTCCGTTCATTAGGGAAGCAACCTGTCAAGAAACTATCTAATTTAAAACCTTAAATTGTTGGATAAGGTCAAAATGGACTGCAAACATAAGCAAAGCATAGACTTTTTTTATTTGGAAAAATTTATAATTAAATATAATAATAGTGTTATTCAAACTCGTGATCTACTAAATATGTCACTGTAATCTTTTCGCAGTTTATGAGGGCCAAAGTTCTCAGCCTATATTTGTCCTTTGAAGTAATTTTCAGTAGAGTCTCGTTAGCGAAGCGTGAGTTTAATGGCCTTTCAACAAAGATATCCAATCATGGTTAGCACATCCTTGTTCACCGCATCTCCGTGTGCCCTACAGACTTCACTCATGGCTAGAATCACAAACACACGAAGGTAAGCCAAGACAAAGAATAAAACCTCTTAGGGTGATCCAGCTGGGTCTGAAGCTTGGTTTTGAGTGACGGATCCATGTTGGAATATGCCTTGTATTCCAGTTGAATTAGAATTATTCTTCTATCCCTTGTCTTAGGATTATGAAAGTTGAGTGAGATAGAGGAGAGTTACACTCTTTATATTCTTATAATACACTCTCTCTAGTAATAAGAGTATTCCCGAATCTTTCCCGTGAATGTAGGTCACATCGACCGAACCACGTAAAACTCTGGTGTTGTTTTTTTCTTCGATTTATTACTTTCGTATTAATTTCGGTAACAAACTGGTATCAGAGCCCGAAAAGAAAAAAAAAGGATCCAAGAACACGAGACCATCCGTCACACAGCCCAGCGGCCTGCGCACACCACCAACGACCCACCGAAGAAAGTAGCCTCTCTCCTCCTCCTCCTCGGCCACCACCGCAAGCTGTCCTTGCCAACGCCACCGACGAGCCCACCAAAAGTGAAAGCAGTCTCTCTCCTCCTCGGCAACCACCGATCGGAGCGCCACGATCTTCAACGCCCAGCGACCGCGTTTTGCCGAGAAGCAGAGGGAGGAAGAGAGAGAAACCCTGTTGCACAACCCACACAGAGAGAGAAGCAGAGGGAGGAAGAGAGAGACCCAAACCAGGTTGACGACGGCACTGTAGCGTCGATGGCAGATTGTAACTTGGATAATTTTATTAATTTGGGCCATCAATTTGTATTCTTCAATTTTTGTTTTGGGTGTTTTATTGCAATGGCTTCTTCATCTTCATCAACGGTGAAGTCTAAAATTGAGAAGTTTGATGGAAACACCAATTTGCACTGTGGCAAGTTAGAATGATGGCAATTCTAACGCGATAAGGTACAAAAAGGGCCCTACTTGGCAAGGAGAAAAAACCAGAGTCAATGTCTGATGCAGATTAGGATGACATGGATGATAGAGCTCTATCCTCGATTCAACTCAGTTTGGGAAATGAAGTTTTGAGAGAAATCCTCAGTGAAAGAACAGCAGTTAGTGCGTGGCTAAAATTGGAAAGTCTGTACATGACAAAATCTTTGACTAACAGGCTCCGATTAAAGCAACGCCTTTACGCTCTTCGTATGTCAGAAGGTACTTCTTTGAAATCACATATTGGAGAGTTTAGTTCAATTGTTACTGATTTGAGTAAGATTGACATTCATATTGATGACGAGGATCAAGCTTTATTGCTATTGTGTTCTTTGCCTCCTTCATACAAGCACTTTCGAGACACTATGATTTATAGCAGAGAAGATATTTCCCTTGAGAATGTCAAGACTAATTTACAGGCTAAGAAGAAAATTGATAGTAGTTTGACATTTTCTGAGACATCAGATCAGAGTGTTGGTATGATCATTGATCGAGGAAGATCAAAGGAGAGAGGTCGAAATTCAGGAAAATCAAGATCGAAATCAAGGCACAAGAATTTGAAAAGCAATTATTGCAAGAAGAAAGGGCACATCAAGTTTGATTGTTACAAGTTGAAAAACAAGCAGAAAGTAAGTGACAATAATCAGAAGAACCATCCACCAGGAGAAGCTCATGTGGCAGCAAATGAGAGTGATGATCTGCTTTGTGTCACTCAAGGCCAAGGCAGATTTCAGGATACCTGGATCATGAACACTGGAGCCTTGCAACATATGACTCCTAATAGAGAATGGTTTACCACTTACAAGCCAATCAATGGTGGTGTTCTGTTAGGTAACGATCACATATGTAAGGTTGTTGGGATTAGTACAGTGCAGATCAAGATGCATGACGGTGTCATTAGGACCTTGTTTGAGGTCAAAAACATTCCAGATTTGACGAAGAATCTTATCTCCTTGGGCACTCTTGAGAAGAATGGCTGCAAGATTAGGTGTGAAGGTGGAGTTCTGAAGGTTTCCAGAGGTGCTCTTGTATTGATGAAGGCTGCCAGAATTGGCACATTGTATTTCTTGCATGGTTTGACAGTCATAGACTCAACTGCAGTTTCTACTTCAGTTTCAGATTCAGACGTGACAAAGTTGTGGCACATGCGACTGGGACACATGAGTGATAGAGGTATGGCTGCTTTGAGTAAGAGAGGTCTTTTATGTGGTCAGAACACAGGAAAAATGGAATTTTATGAGCATTGTGTTTTTGGGAAGCAGAAGAGGTTGAGCTTTAGTACAGCCATCCATAAAACAAAGGGAACATTGGACTATATCCATTCAGATCTTTAGGGTCCTTCTCAGGTTCTCTCTAAAGGTATGAGTGCTACTTATATGCTCACTTTCATTGATGATTTTTCTCGCAAAGTTTGGGTTTGTTTCTTGAAACAGAAAAGTCAAGTGTTTAAAACCTTCAAGCAGTGGAAAATTTACTTAAAAAGCAGACTGGGAAGCAGATTAAGAGGCTGAGAACAGATAATGACCTTGAATTTTGCAATAACGAATTCAATGAGTTTTGCAAAATTGAAGGCATTGTTCGACATCGCACAGTTGTAAAAACTCCACAGCAGAATGGAGTTGTAGAATGCATGAACAGGACTTTGATAAAGAAAGCTAGATGTCTGTTATCCAATGCAGGTTTGGGCAAGGAGTTTTAGGCAGAAGCAATTAATACAGCTTGTTGGTTGCTAAATCGATCTCCTTGTACTTCCATTGAGTGTAAGACACCTGAAGAGGTGTGGTTAGGCAAACCTGCAGATTATTCTGATTTGAAGATATTTGGTTGTCCTACTTATGCTCATGTTAATGATGGAAAGCTTGAACCGAGGGCTAAGAAATGCATTTTCCTTGGCTATGCTTCTGGTGTGAAAAGTTATAGGTTATGTTGTCCAGACCCTAAGTCTCCAAAATTCCTCATCAGCAGAGACGTGACATTTGATGAATCCGCTATGCTGTATCCAAAAGAGGAAGTAATAAGGCCAAATAATGAAGATAGTGGGAGTTCCAGGCAACAGGTGGAGTTTGAAAGTGATATTCCTTCTAAGTCAGGTCAACAGATTCGAGTTGGCATTTCAGAAACAGACGAGGATACTCTAGATACTCAACAGGCACAGCTGTACAGTATCGCCAAAGACAAACCCAGAAGGACTATCAAGCCACCAGTCAGGTTTTCATACTCAGATTTTGCTTATTGTTTGGCAATAGCGAAAGAGGTGGAGTACAATGAACCTAGAAACTACTCAGAGGCTGTCACTTGTGCCGAATCTTCCCAGTGGAGTATTGCTATGACCGAGGAAATTGAGTCCCTGCATAAGAATTAGACTTGGGACTTAGTAAAACTTCCCAAAGATAAGAAGACTGTTGGCTGCAAATGGATCTACAAGAAGAATGAGGGAATCCCAAGAGTTGAGGATGCAAGGTACAAGGCACATCTGGTTGCAAAGGGCTATAGCCAGAAAGAAGGGATTGACTTCAATGAGGTGTTTTCTCCAGTTGTGAAGCACACTTCCATTCGTGTGCTTCTAGCTATAGTTGCTATGTATGATATGGAACTGGAGCAGCTTGATGTCAAGACTGCTTTTCTACATGGCGATCTTGAGGAAGTCATCTATATGGATCAACCCGAGGGTTTCCAGATTGAAAGCAAAAAGGATCATGTTTGTAGGTTAAAGAAATCTCTATATGGTTTAAAGCAGTCTCCTAGACAATGGTATAAGAAGTTTGACAGCTTTATGGTTGGCCATGGTTACTTAAGGAGTGAGTATGATAGTTGTGTCTACCATAGGAAGCTTCGTGATGGATCATTTGTCTATCTGATACTATATGTAGATGATATTCTTGTTGCCTCTACAAGCATATCTGAGATCAATAGTTTGAAGAAGCTACTTGGTAGAGATTTCGAGATGAAAGATTTAGGAGCTGCAAAGAGGATTTTGGGCATGGAGATCACCAGAGACAGGAAAGTAGGAGAGTTGCGCCTTTTACAAAAAAGGTACATCGAGAAGGTTCTTGATCATTTTGGGATGATGAATTGCAAACCGGTAAGTACTCCTTTGGCATCACACTTCAGACTTTCAGCCTCTTTGTCACCCAATAGCCTAGAGGAGGAGGAATATATGTCAAATGTTTCATACTCTAGTGCAGTGGGCAGTGTTATGTATGCTATGGTTTGCACTCCTCCAGATATTTCACAGGCAGTCAGTGTGGTCAGTAGATATATGGCTAATCCTAGGAAAGCACATTGGCAATCAGTTAAATGGATACTTCGGTATCTTAGAGGCACTACAAATGTAGGACTGATGTTCAGCAGAGGCAGTAGGTTGTTTACTGGTTTTGTGGATTCTGACTATGCAGGTGACCTTAACAGAAGAAGATTAACAACTAGTTATGTTTTCACACTTTCAGGTTGTGCCATTTGTTGGAAGGCAACATTGCAATCAACAATTGCTCTTTCCACCACTGAAACTGAGTACATGGCAATAACAGAAGCAGTCAAGGAAGCTATTTGGTTGAAAGGTTTGGTCAATGATTTGGGTTTATCGCAGGAAACTACCACCGTATTCTGTGACAGTCAGAGTGCTATACACTTGACCAAAAATCAAGTGTATCATGAGAGGACCAAACACATTGATGTCAGATACCATTTCTTGCGAGATGTTATATCTCAAGGTTTGATTTCAGTGAGAAAGGTCGCTACTGCTGACAATCCAACTGACATGTTGACGAAACCAGTTTTAACTAGCAAGTTCAAGGACTTGATTGGTGTTCATTTTATTTGACTGGCTCTAAAGGGCCATTTAGAGGAGAGACAGAAGGATTCTATTTTGTTGTGTGTTTTGAGAATACAATGCAAGGTGGAGATTTGTTGGAATATGCCTTGTATTCTAGTTGAGTTAGAATTACTCTTCTGTCCCTTGTCTTATATCCCTATATATATAGGCATATTAGGATTATGAAAGTTGAGTGAGATAGAGGAAATTCACACTCTTTATATTCTTATAACACACTCTTTCTAGTAATAAGAGTATTCCCGAATCTTTCCCGAGTACATACAAAAAAATTACACAACTTACTGTCGCCCTAGAGGGAGACTGAAAGCTGGCTTTGAACCTGTTTGGTTTCTTCTCTGAAAACCGTGAAACTCCAGCTTTGCCCTTTAGGATTGCCTATTTCGTTTTTATTTTTTTATTTCTTTTTTACTTTTGTCCACTATTCATAAATAGTTGTGTCTGAAAACAATAATAAACCATCATAACTGCAATATAAACATTTGTGTCTCTTTAATTATTATAAAAGGATATATTGTCTATAATTTTACTGTAAGAAAAATAATAAAAATTTTAAGAACGATCCTGCAAAATTCAAACTCCAGAAGCGTTTGATCTTATGATTGTATTTTACAATTTAGTATATATTATTTTATTCTATAAGAGAATTTGTATAATTTTTGTTGCACATTAATGAAAAAAAAATTAAAAAAAAAAAGAGAGAATAGCATCTATTATAAGATTTGAAATAATTTTAGAATTTTTAAATTGTTCAATATTCAAAAAAAATAAAATTCTAGATTTTCATTTTGTGAAATTGTACATTTTCTTCATTATAAAACCAATTAGGTAATACTCCAAATTGAGGACTTATCAAATTTGATTGTTTTAAAATGGTATATGAGATAACTATTGGTGACATAATAATGACCTTTCCCAAGAATTAAAAAAAAAGAAGATAACTAATAAGAAATATGAATATTGCTTTTCTATTTTTGGAAAAAAAATCTTGATTAATTGTAGTCAAAAGCATTTTGACAAACATTTCTTTAGAATACTATAAAAGGAGATGCTACACCAAAAGAGAGTAACAAGAATATTCTTTTCTAAGAACCACATGCATTTAAGGGAAAAAAAACAATTGAATTAAATGTAGTCAAAACATTGTTAAGAAGCTGTTAGGAATAGTTATCTGCAGGGGGCTATAAGAGGGGAGCAATACTCAAATCTGAGAGCATCATTTGTGGCAAAAGAAAAAGCAAGTCAAAATTATGGGTGCACGGGGAACGTTCATCCGATTGCTTTTATTGTTTGCCTTGGTCTTACATACAAATCAAGCCTTTTTCCGCACAAATAAGTATACCGTTTATATTTTCAATAACCTAGCTGGTGAAAATCTCAATCTGCATTGTCGGTCTGGGGATGACGATCTTGGCCCCCATAGTTTAGTTGTTCAGGGTTATTATTACTTCAGTTTTCACGACGATTTCTTCCAAACTACCAGATTCTGGTGCAAATTTCAGTTTGGTAAGAATAGGGGTGGTGAGTACAGAATCTTTTGGATGGGACCTAAGTTTCTGAAATCGTGCGACGTGTCTCACGATAGAAACTGCACTTGGTCGGCCAGGGAGGATGGACTGTATTTGCATGACATTCCTTCAAAGAAATTTCTGAAGCACTATGCTTGGTGAAAAGAGTAGTATCATCCAGTGATTCATCGAGTGTTACTGGTTTCGCTGCCTTAAAAAATAGAGCACATCTGGATCCTGTAGCATGGACAATAAAACAGCCAATAATATTGAATCATTTCTATGGAGAAAAACAAATTAAAAAAAAAAATCTATTCTTTTTTTTTCATCTCTTTTCTGCTCTCGTTATTGCACTGATTGTTGTTTCTTTAATTGTTTTAAGGTTTTCCACAAATTGGCTCATGTAAATTACTTGTTCATAAAATGTGCACTCTAGTACACCAAATAAAATTTTGAATAATCAATTTCTTTAAGTGACCTTTGGCTATGTAAGTCATTCCAAAAATAAGTGAAAGGTTGCACTCTTCTCGCAACTCAAAAGTACACTCAGTTATGATCCATTTATTTTGAAAAATTTGTATATTTTTTTTAATAATTTAAAAATTTATATTTAACATACTCTATTTT
Source organism: Ceriops tagal (assembly GCA_021533255.1). Taxonomy (NCBI): domain Eukaryota; kingdom Viridiplantae; phylum Streptophyta; class Magnoliopsida; order Malpighiales; family Rhizophoraceae; genus Ceriops; species Ceriops tagal. The sequence continues at coordinate 7,604,981 of CM038608.1, forward strand.
ATATTATACAACAATTCACACATTTGTATTTATTTGAATAAATCTCCAACATATCCATTCTTTTTAACCAGTTTCTGTCCCACCAAACGCTCTAGTTGTTACTTCAAACAGGTCCTAGCTTTGTTAGATTTCACCCAGGCCGTCACGCTGGATACTGATGCCTATGATGCGGGCATGGGGCGGTTTTGATGTAGGAGGGATGCCTCACGGCCTATTTAAGCAAGCCCTTCCACTCCAAGCACAAGGGACACCGCATTTAATAAAAGGAAATTTCTAGCAATCCTTGAGGTAGTCATCAAATGGAGGCATCACCTGGAAGGGCAATAATTTGTAATTAAAACTGATCACGAAAGCATCAATCACTTGCTCCCACATAGGCTTCAAACTTATGTGCAGCAGAACGGCGTCACCAAACTCTGAGTTCTCAATCGTGTAATACATTACGGGGGGTTGAAAATAGAGCAATAGATGCTCTCTCTTGCCAGACAGAGAAAGCTTGTTTTGCAATCACTTCCTTGGTGCCTAAGTGGATGGAGGATGTTTTGGGAAGCTATGATTCGGATAAGATGGCTCAGAAGCTGACCCAACAGGCCAATTCTACTTCTGGAACTACCGCTACCTGCACACCAAGTAATGGAATGATCAGGAGGAAAAGGCGAGACTGTGTGGCAGCAAGGGTGACATTCGAAACCAGTTTCTTCAAGCTATGCATGATTCTGTCACGAGAGGTACTTATGCTAGGGTCAAACAGTTCTTTTATTGGCCTGGGCTGAAAAGAGGCAGTGCAACAGTGGGTAGCAAACTCTGATGTTTGCCACAGGTGCAAAGGAGAGAACGTGCCTTAATCTGGTCTTCTGCAGCATCTTCCATTTCTAGAGCAGTCCTAGAGACATATTTTAATGGACTTTATTGTCGACTGGTTGTTGTGGATCATTTTACTAAGTCTAGTTACTTTTTGGGATTGATCACAAACCCCAACTGTAGCCAAAGTGTTTCTTGATAACATATATCAGCCTTCATGGTATGCCTCAAACCATTGTGACCGATCAAGTTAAACTTCTCATAATTATCGTTTAGTAGGAACTATTAGATTAATAGGAACCACTCTCCACTTCAGCTTTGTTTACCATCCGACAGACAGATGGACAAATAGAGAAATTGAATGGTTGCTTGGAGAGTTGCCATCGGTGCATAAGTTTCGGGCAGCCCAAGCAGTGGCACAAGGGGCTCTCTCTTGCAGAATGGTGGCATAACTCCACCTTTCACACTGTAATTGGAATGTCACCATTGGAGGCACCATATGGCCATGCCCCTTCTCAAATTGCAGACTCGTCTCCTGAGGGCACAGTAGTGGCCAATTTAGTCCAGTTCATGTGGGAACGACGGACTCTCTCCACATTATTCAAGGAACAATTGGTCGATTCCCAGAGGAGAATGAAATCCTATGCTGACCAAAATTGCTCTAAAAGGTAGTTTCAGAAAGGAGTTTGGGTCTTCTTGAAGCTCCAGCCTTATGAGCAAACATCCATTGCAGTAAGGGCTAATCTCAAGCTCGCATCTACATACTACGGTCCATTTCAGGTGATTGAGAAGATCGGACCAGTAGCATTCAAGCTCCCATTACCTCAAGGATGTGTCACTCTTCAAGAAGGCTGGTGGACCTAAAGTGACTGCTATGCCTCATTTACCATAGGGGGGCAACAAAGGGCAACTTTAGATGGAACCGAAGAATGGTGAAGCAGAACAATCGCCCAATCACTCAAGTCCTGGTGCATTAGTCCTTCCTGGAACAAAGATGCTTCACCACAAGACAGCACAATTAACACATTTTGCATAGACTTATCGATGTATTCATACTCTCCGTGCTCCGCAAAATGTGAAACCTCCATGTCCAGAAGCTAAGTTAAACTCAAGGTCGAGCTCCAACAAAACATGAATTTTCTAAATTGAAGGTGGATGTCCAGAAGAGAAGTTTTGAGAGGCAGAGAGAAAGAGAGAGAGAGAAAGCCAGGACCTTAAGGATATTGTGCAGCTGCTATATTATATGGGCGGACAAATCAGCAGTCTAATTCACCAGCTTTTGGTGACAGAAGGAAATTATTTGCATTCACAAAGTAGTGCATAAAGTTGTGCACCCCTCCTACGTTAGAAAGGCAAAGAAGCAATGAATTGTTTAGAAATTGATAGTAAGGTAAAGTATCAATCGTATCTTTTGCATTGTTATGGCCGAGTTGGTGTGGAAACCCTTCGTTCGTCTCACAACCAAGTGATGCTAACGATTCGCAAGTCTGTCCATGTGAGGGCCACACAATCAATAGAAAGAGATATCAATCAGCGACCAAATCCACCAAATCAGGAAAATTGTCAGACACGGGAAGGAGTAATGCAAAGGGGAAGCCTTGTAAGTGAAAAAAAAAAGCCCGAGTCATCAAATTGGAGCAGTATTATGTTGTAATACATCATCCTTAATTTACCCTTTTCCTTTAACAGCTATGGATAATGGATAGAAGACAGTACGATTATCCGTGGCAGAAATGTTGCACCACGACTGCAGGAGGCTTTATTATCTCGCTGCCATTGTAAAATTTTGCGACAGACAACTGATCCAAAAAAGTAGCATTCTTTTATGCTCTTACAAGTTACAACAAGGTGTGTTATACAGCATAAAAGATAGAAAACTGTGAATATTACGTTCTCTAATTTCATACATAGACTATGCATTGAGAATTGGGATGTCAACGACAACGGGCATGTGTGGAGCTTATGTTTTCCAAACTTTCAGTGGTCTAAAGGGTCAACAGCAGTCTTAAATAGAAGGATGTAAACCTTGTCAATGGAAAAATATAAAAAGCCTCCCATGGAGTGAGTAACATATGAACCAAAGCTAGTTCCAACAATGCAGTGCCAAGCCGGACCATAAGCAGAATCAAACTCCTGTCAAGCGAAAAAAACAAACATTATGAGCTAGTTGATTACTGACGTTAATGGTCTTCTTCAAATCAAATGAGTAAATTCAAGTTTCTTTGCCACTGATGTTGAACTTGATTGCTATAGTTTACATAAAATTTACAGAAAAGACCTGCAAAATAGAAAATGGAGCAAGTTCTCATTTCAAGTTTCATAGAAAATGATGCCTCCAAGGCCTAATAATAAAACTCAGAGCATTTGTTTTGCATCTATAACCATGCATTCCGCTTGTTGCCTCTGATGTAATTGTCTGGACGATAAAATCACAACGGCCTAAGTTTGGAATGAAATTAATAAGGCCTATCATACTATACCAAACACAAAAGGAACCAATTCCTCGGTATTGAATCCAAAATGCCAAATTAGTTTCCCAAAAAGGATCAGTTTAAGGCAGAGAAAAGGAAAAAGGATAATAAAAGCTTGTTGCTTTCTATGTGGCTCCTATCAAGTCTATCTTACTTTCCCAGCCTTGTAAGCATACTGATAATTTCAATTTATCTCAATTGCTGAGGACATCAAACATATATTTTATTCTACAAATAAATTATCAAAATTTGCTTCAAAACACGGGCTTCTAGCCAAAATATTCTAAATTGTAGTTCAACAATCTTTTTAACTTTTCTGCACAATTTTTATTTTTCTTTTGGCACATGATCCTGTCTTGATTAGACACTGGACTGAACTGTGGTCCAGTTTCTATCCAATAATTGTAGGCTTCATTTGAGAAACTATTGAAGTAGTTAACACTTCGGTATAGAAATTTCTTCACATAAGATTGACAGTATGATTTGTTCATTGTCAAATTAGTTCGTTCAGTTTAATGTTGAAGTGGAAAATATAGGATTAAAGCTATAAAGATGATCGAGATGAACATACATACATGACTTCGGCAGAATTCAAGGCGTAATTAAACGTCATATGGAATTTATTAAATAAAAACAAAATAATGACATACCTATTGACTATTGCTAATGTAAAAAAATATTTATCTGGAATATCACAATCCTATTCAGTTAATCTAAATTAGGAGGAGTTGATCGGCCTAAAGCCTGGTGCTTTTCACATCTTCTTGCTTTGCACCTCCTTTGTCTTTATAACTCCAAAAAGGAGGGTGAAAAAGGTCTGAAAGCAATTTTACAAGAAATAAAGGATCAAAACAAAAGCAATTGATTTTTACTGCAAAAGCTAAGAACGCATGCAGTTAATAGGACCACCCGTAATAAGTGACACTGCCACCCAATTTTCCACCAAACACAATCATGAATACCATTCACCATAGTTTTAATAAAAAATGAGACTAAAATCATCGATCAGTCATCAGTCATCACTCGTCAGAGTATAGCAGTATATGCCACCAAAAAAGAAAATTACGAACAAACATTAACAAAGCCAAAAAGAAATGAAAGAAGAAACAAGTATAGAACAACCCCATTTTCAGATAAAACTTAAAACCACCCTTGGCCATAGACCTATTATTGTAGACGCCTCACTGAACATACCATCAACTATCACATTTAACCTACCCCATATAAAGAATTCCGGGTTAATCTAAACTAAACAGTTCTGTTATTACCGGCATGTTCTTCGGATGTCTCGAAGAGTAATTGTTGTGGGAATGTTTACCTTTGACTTAGTTCCAAAAAAGCCAAAAACACATTTAACCTCGTACCAAAAAACATAGTTCAGTTCCAGTTAAAAGCTTGTTGGATGACACTTAACATTAACATAAACACATCAAAATAGATCGGTTTAAGATTACAACATAAAACAAAGATCAAAACCCAAAAAATAAAATACGAAAAAGATGTCATGGAAAGAAAAAACAAAAGTTTTTCTCACCTTCTTCAAAGCAAAAGCAAGGCGTTTGCTGTCTAGTTTTCGGGACATGGAATCAAGCTGATGACGAGCACACCTGAAAGCTCGGGTCTGCAAAGGAATGGGCATATCAGAAGCTCTAACTCGAACATTGAGCTTGTCATACTGCTCTTGCTGCTCTCTGGCTTTCTTTTTCTCTATCAGACTAGTCAAGAACCTGCTCCGCCTCTCCAGTTCCAGTTCCGCTCCTTCCATTTCCCTCCACTCTTTCGCTTAAACTCTCAATTCTCGGAAACCCCAGAAGCCTTTCTTATTCAGTTCACGACAACGGTGACATAACGAAGGTGGGTTCAGCAAGTGCACACAGATGTTCGATAAAAAGCCTCAGAGGAAGGGAAAGAAATAAAGGAAAGGGTGACGGTGACGAAAAGTAAAAGAGAAGGGCAGATGGAACAAAGTTCTTGCTTGGTATAATGCACTTTAACTTTCTTTTTTATTTTCTCTTTTTCGAACTTTTTTTAGGGGGGGGTGGTTTGGGTATCTACAAGATCGTTGCTTGTTTTATCTTTTGTTTCTCTCTATACATTTTTTTATTAAATGGGAGTGGACATAGACGAGGTCATTGTTGGGCTGCATGTAACGGGCACAAAAGTTTAGAACTTCCCATGATTGGCGGAAAGTTTAAGAGTGGACAAAGACCGACGTGTTAGACACGTCAAGTTGACTGTGTCTAAGTAGAAAAGCCTAGCCTTTGAACAGAAGACTGAATATTTGTGGTGAGTGTTGTCGATTGTACAAAGCTTTGTGGGGGCATGGTGGATCAGTCTTTAGATTGACAGATTGGCTCTTTAAGAGAGAGAGAGCTGTTGTGGAACATGTACGAGTGATTATTTTCAGGTTCTTCTCTATTTGTGGATAGTTATATGTAGATGAAGAGAGCAGAAGAGTGTACCAAATGGTTGGAAGATGCAAATTTAAGCGAGTGTGTGTGTCTGTGTGAGAAAATTGTCTACATTGGAAAAGTACAAGCATGGTTGCTTCTAACATTTGCATGGGAATTGTAAATGTCTAGGTTAGACGATAGAAAGGCATGTTTGGACTTTGAGGAGACCAAACCTCTGGCTTTCCTGCTCACCAAGTATCAGTTACCTTTCACAATTTTTTTTTTTTTTGGGGGGGGCTGATTGCTGATTGAGCCATTGTCCTAATAAGAAAAAGTATTGACAAGTATTAATTAAAAATAAATGTCCCCCAAATAGATGGGATGACCATCATGGGAATCATGGGATTGGGACAAATGAGCCAGAGGCCAATTAACTGCCGTTCCCGATGCGAGGGGGTCAGGCCATCTGCTTTCAGACAAACAAACGGCAAGAAACTCCAGGTGTGGCTGCTGCAATAAATTTGTCTGGCTTCCCTGTTTAGGAGGGGATTTGTGTCGTTTATTCACAGGAAACCTGACTTCCTGCGGACATTGGGCACGGACCTTGACCAGGAGAAGAGACCCCAATTGCTTTCAACCACGAAAGCGTGCCACTAGAAACCAGAGATTTTATTGTGTAACAAAACCAAAAATCCCCAATGTTCATATTGGTCACGAAGTCCCGAACATTCAGAGCTTTCGGAACCTATAAGTTGATGTTCACGAAAGAAAAAAGTTGCGCAAGAATTTTTCAATAATTATAACTACTCAAAGTTTCATCATACCCGAGTCATTTATCCAATTAAGATGAAAAAAGAAAAAAAAAAACCCACTCCCATTCTTTATCTTTACTCTATTATTATTTTTTTTATGTTTACGAAATGAAAAAAACAGGAGTGGTATCTTACTGTTTTGTTGGGGAGACTTACACCTTCACATTAATTTGAACGTGTAACTTTGACAATTGTGCACTTTTTAGATTTTTTAGATCAACAATTTTGGTCCCTAAATTGTAAAGTAATTCGATAATCAAGGCAGGACAAGCTTTCACTAAAGTCAGTGCAAAAATAATTCTTTGTTTCTTTGTTTTTTTCACAACTAATCCTTTATATGTAAAAGATATTTTATCATTTTTAATGCTTTTGATATCTTTTTTTTATATATAACTAAATGAAAAGCAGGAAGTACCTCCATGATTTTATCAAATAAAAAATAAAAAATTGCACAATTAATCCTTTGGTACGATCACGAATGATTTCTTACGACTAAATCACAACATTCCAGAGATCTTTTGATATTTTATTAGGACATGCAAATAAATTATTATGTAATTATACTGTCTTGTTTTGCGCAAACCAAAGGCAAAATTATTTATTTCTAAACATTGTCTTATTGTAGGAGGACTGTAGTGTAAATCAAATAATGGAAGGGTAATTCTCACAAATGAATTATACCATTATTTTTCATGAATTGGATTGAAGCACATATATTGAATTCTTGTTGAGGTGATGGACATTTACATCTCTCACGAGCTAAAAAGAATAAGGGAATCAAAAATATTTGCAGTCCCCTAAGTTCATTCGTATTGAAACATAAATTAATTGATTTTTTCATAAGAACTTGGGGGGATTTACCCTGCTTGCCGCAATCATTCTCTTTTATCCAGGTTTAAGACTAAAAAAAAAATGAATGACGAACGCCAAGGCTAGATAGAGATAGAGTCAATTGTGATTATTACCATGTTATCAATTAATTTTCAGATTTTGGACGGCCTAAGTTTGTATTGCACCCTTCCTTCCGACGATAATAGCGCATGGTTTCTTGATCCTATCTTAGGATCAGTCAATTCTATTTTTCATGTAGCAAAGGAAGGGTCTAATACAAATTTAAGTGTTTTTTTGTCGAACATCAATAATATATATTAATGTATAAAAATTGATATCTAATTACAGTAGGTCACTAGACAAAATAATTTTTGGTGTAAATAAAAAATATAAATTTAAGTTATATATATAATTGACTTTACTTAAATTCAAAATTAAAAATTCTTAGTTATGATGATGATTTTAGTATTGATAAACTAAATTTCATTGATTAAGATATAATATATTTAAGGTATGATCTTTAGTAATAGCCAAATGGGACTAAATCGTGTTATTGTTATGTGCAAATGTGCTCAACAGTTCTTGGGCTCACAATTACTTTTGTACGGTATTCCCTTTGTTTTTCTGTTGCCCTTATAAAAAAAAAAAAAAAGTATTACAATGGAAATAACCCAATAACTTGGTAACTTTTTAATGGCAAAGACTAACGATTTTTTTTTTATTCAACAGAATTATCTTTTCACTTCTTAAAATTTTGGTTTTTTTTTTTTGGGAATGATTCATATGTTAAAAAAAAATAAAAACAAGTGTAACAAACTTCCTATAAAAATAAATGTAACACTGAGTACATCAATTTTTCTCCAAATGGTAAAGATAACTTTTTTTTTTTTTGGGTCAAAAAATCCACAACCAAGGGCTTATATACGATCAATTGTTACATTATTGTGGGCTTCAATTTCGTATACTTGATCCAATGGTACATGTCTCTCACTCACAGCAACTCATTCAATTTACGGAATCACACCTCTTTTTTTTTTTTTTTTGTAAATAGACCTTAGGCCCCTTTGCAACTTCCATTAAATTTCCTCTTTTAGATATTTATTTATGCCGTAGAAAAGTGTTGCGATAGAGACGGAAAATTCATACCACACCACAAAAAATTATGCCATGTAAATTATTTTTGTCCCCGTAAGACACGAGTCACCGTGAAAAGTATTCTTAACCCGTTGACCCGAGTGAATAGCCCAAGATAAATGAAATAACAGCATGACACCAGCTACAATTTTCACGAATTGGTCAAAATTTCACCGGGAATGTGCCGGTACAGAGAAAATTTCACCTCTGAGAAAGACATGAACACACCCCCCCCCATTCGATATTAATCTGCCACGCAAGTGGAGTTCAGGTCTTCAGATCCAATTTACACAGACCAAAAAGCTTTCAAAAAGTTTACGACATAAGATTACGTATACACAACTCTTCCTTAAATTTCGAATTTCGACAAAAGTTCACACTTTCACTATTTCAATCACGATATGAATTTCATAATATAGGTGATTTTTGGAAGATAACCTAGTGATTAATCATAACATGGTCCCTTGGCCACCCGACAGCATGTATTAATTAATGTTTAGTGGACAATAGTTTCATTTGATTTCCTTAATTGCACAAGGTAAGTACAGCTTTGAAGTCTGACCCCACAACGCAACATTGATCTAAGACCGAGTAGAAATTACATGATGCTAGTCAATAACTAGATGACTTGATCTCCCCACACTCCAAGCAATTACCGGCTCATGCCTTCTTCAACCGTTGGTGCCATTGAAGCCATCTCCAAGCTGCGGTTCTTCTTCTCCACATTGCCATGCCATCCTTATATGTTCAAAAGTTTGCAAAAAAAAAAAAAAAAACATGATCACCAAGAACATGTCGATAAATAGAATTAGTTATTCACAAATTTGGTGCAAGACCCACAAAAATTTCCAGCACTTGTTTTACCTAGTTCCAGGTCAAGTCCACGGATTTTGAGCTCCCGATACTCCTGGCACAAGGCACAACACTCACAAAAGCAATGGACCAAGCAATCCCCACAAGGGCTCTTTTTAATGGTGTATTGCTGCCTCATTTTGGAGCGGTAGAAGCATGAGTAGCAGCAAGGACAACCAGTCACGCAAGCTATTAGTGTGTACAGTGCTCCATTTACACCACAAGCTGCACACGTGATCACCACAAGTCAACTACATCTTAAACAGAGTCTTCTTTTCCTTTGGTCATTATATATCTCAGACAATATCATAGCGAGAAAAATAAGGAAAGTCGACATTAAATTACGTTCACACATCACAAAAGCAGGCATCTGCTCAACATATTTGTCTTCTCGTGTTTAGACAAAGCCAAAATGAACATTGATTGATAATAAAAATGAATGAACTTTGACATGTTTTCAAACTCAGTCTAAGTCTAAATTTAATTGGGTCCCAAATTAAATTTTTGGTATCAAATTCAGTTTGTTAATGTTTAAACAGTTTTCCAAATATCATATCATCCAAAATTTTAAAAACACTAATTGTTGCATTTCTGATGTCAAGCTGGTAATACCCATAAAATCAAATTCAAAAGTAAATTTGAAACCCCAATTTCTACAATTTAATTAAAATTTTAGCTAAATTTGAAAAATAATAAAAATTTAGGTGTTTCTTTTTTCCCTTCATTAACCCCCTTGAACAATGATTGTCTAGCAAACAACGATCATCCCTTGTGGAAATTATCAAGAGGTGTTTAAAAGATGATTTCAAACTTAATTAATCAACATTAAACATGGATTATTTATAGCAGTAATTGTAATAAGTTACTTACACGATGATCCCTTATCCACAACCTCAGCAATTCGTCCGAAAGTGACACAGGGGCACCAACATGTGATACAGCCTGTAAAATAAAGAACAGCCAAAACAACAACAATAATTGAGACTATGAGTTGACTTAACAACTACCAAGTCCAACTTCCGAAACTTGCCCGTGTTCACAACGCGCCGCCGCAAGAAGCAGCTAGTTTAGTCAAAATGAAGGGTTTTACTCACAGTTTCGGCAATCTGAGAAGCAATCAAAAAGGCCAGAAGACCAGGGGTCCTTGTTCTTGGATTCAGGGTCGAGGGTAGCAAGAGGCTGAGATGTTTCATTTCCAGAGTAGTACTGGGACGTCGTGCTCACCGGAAATCCAGTTGTTGTCTCCTCTCCGAAAGTTAGCGGTGGCTGTTGCGGTGGCGGCAGCCCCGCCGCCAAGTATTTCTCATAAAAAGGAGGTGGTCTTGATGCAAACATGATTAAGCCCAAAAGGGGATTAGCAACTGATCAATATACAGGGATGTTAAAGAGCTAAAGGGCTGAAGCTCCTGCGAAAAATGGTGGGGTTGGTTATGGCTGGTGCGTTGGATCATATATTTGCCTGCGTAGAAAAAGAGAGCACGTTTTGACAACAATTTATTGCAGCCGCACAAGTTGAATCAGCAACGCCCAGACTGTTGATAGTATATTTGTAAATTTTATAATTAATTATAATTATATATTTAAAAATTAACAGATTTAATAATTATAGTTAGTTGGAGTAAGTTTATGCATAGTTGATAAAATTATTAATATTAATTTTTTATATAGAAATTTTTTGCCATGAGCAAAAATCTAAACTAATTGTTATATAATTCGTTGAGTCAAAACTTATATCTAGTAGTCATTCTTAGTATACGATATTTTTAATAATTAAGTTATTATTATCTATATTTTCTCTTACATGTTTTAAAAAAGAATTATTTTTAGAAGTGTAATTTTAGATCTTCTAATTGCAAAATAATATTTTTATTATTGAATTAAAAAATTTTTCGCAAAATTTACATATTTACAAAATATATGAGTTTAGTTTAGGTGCATTTCAGAAATTTCATATAAATCGAGAATTTTATATCATCACCAAATAATTATTCAAATAATTATTAAATTTATAATTAAAAAATAAAAATAAAATTTTTCAAAATTGTGTGTAACTTAAATTATATTTAGTTAAAAACGAATTACTAAAGTAATATATATAAAAACTTGAATAGATGTAATAAACTAATTCATTAGATAAATTATAAAAAAATTAATAATAACTTCAATAATTTATACTAGTTAAAGTCTTTGAAGTTGATCAATTAAGCAATTTTAAAATTTTTGTGGGATTAAGATAAAATTTTGAACATAATTATCTAATTTAGGTTGAGTAACACATGAGTGGACTTGATGGGTCAATGCCGCCGTGGAGGACGAGTTCTTTGATTGTATTGTCGAATCAGTTGACCCGACAGCTCGGGCAATGTCTTAACCTTTGCCTGGAAATTCCCCTCTTTGCTTCCCCCTCCCACCCGAGGTTTTTGATTGTCCTTTTTCCCACCTTAAATTTGTTTTAAGACAAACTGAAAATTAAGCTATTTATTTTCTGAGTCGCAGCCAAAAAGGTCTTTTGGTCTATTCATGCCGTGGAAGTGAAGGCTAAAGACATAAAGTTACCGCAATTCCCATTGGGGGGGGGGGGGGGACGAGGTTTTGGTCCCTCCTCCTTACTTTTGAAGAAAAAAATTGCTTACATTTCTTTTGTTATTGAGAGGTTAATGAGCCCACGAGTATCAAGTTTTTTGTTTTTTTTTTGTTTTTTAAGATTAAAATTCAAAATTTTTAAAATTAAAAAAAGTTAATTATTGTCACATCTCTTTAAATATTTTTATTTATATTCGTTAAAATTACTATTTGATGTACAATGCTCTCTTTTTTTCTTTTTTTTCCTTTTTTTTTTCTATTTGTAACTTGAGCATCGTCATGCTCAAATCAGGCACACTGAATTTTAGTGAAGGAGTAGGAAGGGAAGCAAAAGGGGGATTGGGTTATCATCCTACCATATCTATTACTTTCATAATTCCTCCTCCCAGACAGTTGTGGGAAGTGAATTTTTGTGAAAATTTGATGACATTTGATGGGTTTCTATTCACAATAAAAAAGAAAAAAAAAACATATTTTTAGGTTATAGCCGGAAATTTTTCCTGCACTTCTCATTTGTTTTACTTTTTATTGCTAACCCCAGTCCAAAAATAAGAAAAACATAATATCTTTTCATTATATTCATTCTTTTTCCATCGGCGTTCCTTTCCCCCAAATTTGCCTTCACACTTGGATTTTTCAGCTTTTTAGCCTTTCATACCAGCTGCCCCGTTGTGTGATCCACATCCAAGCTCAACCCAGATGGGCTAGGCTTTCAGTCATGGAGTTGTAATCCTGAAAACACTGCATTAGCACTGTCCCATTCTCTTTTTGTGCCTGGGAACATCAGAATTTCCTCCCAGTTAAGCCCAGCAGGGGGTCCGTAACATAGACATAAAACTGTAGGATTAAATGTGAACTATCTTGGTATAGATTGATTCACCAATGAAAAAGAGACTAAAGAGCAAAAAAAGAATTATCGTCCTTAAAAATATGCATGGAATCTTACATGGTAATTTCGATTATGGCAAAGAGGCCCACGAGACGCTGGCCCTTATCCAATTGGCTGTCCGTCTGAAACTCTACACGCCCCATCAAATTTTACAACTTTCGCCTATTCTTAACAAGAAAAGTGGATTAAGAACAAATCTAGCTCAATTGCTTGGAACAATTCGGTTGATTATTTGTTCAATTTTTTTGTGACTTTGTTCTTCTTTTCTTAGCTTTTCAGCCTCCCTCATAACCCAAAAAAACAAAAAAAGAAATTATTATTTGCAATAGTAACATTCCTAGCACAAAGAACTTCTCCGGACTAAGAAAGAATCAATGGTCTGATAAAAAAAAAAAAGAAAGAAACAATTGTTGTTTGTTTTTCCCCCCCCCCCTCTTTTGATATTATGTTCATTTTATTTTGGTTGGCAGTCTTTAGTAGCATAATTCAATCACATAAATTGTACTTTAAGTTTAATTTATTAACAACTCATCTATATGAGGGTCAAAGAAATGCATAAGAAAATTATATATCTTTATTGGAGTTTGTAATGGCAATTTTAGAAACAGTGGCAATACAGTGAAAAGGAACCATAAATTATTTTCTTTCCTTTTATTTTATATTTTATTAATAGAGAAGTACCTGAGTGGAGCCCACAAGGAGGATCTCTTGTAACTACTTGCTTTTTCTCCAAGCAAAAATCCTTTATTGTTCAAGCTTAGGAATGCCCAAATACATCTAGCGCGCGTTGATTTTGTAGACCGAAACCCACCAAATCAACGTCCCAAAAACATTCAACATATCTTTACTTTTTTCTTTTTTTGGTATAATAAATTAATTATCTTTAATTCTACAATTATTTGTTTTTTTTTTTTTAATTTCAGATGGATATCATTTAATTTTTATATTTTCTCTTACACATAAAAAACAAGTTAATTTGACTCAATTTTTAAAAAACAAATTAGTCAAATTAGATTTTCTTTTTTCAAAAAAGGAAAAAGGAAAAAGAAAAAAAAAATCTTGACATGAAATTTGGGTGCATTCCTTTCTCCTCTCCTACTCCTAACAATATTTTTGCTATTCATGCATTTTAAGTGTCACTCTCAACTTCCCCAACTCAAACTCTCTTTTCTATCTCTCTTCCCCTCCCCCCCCCTACTTCCACCACAACAACAAATCACTCACAATTGCTTTGGGGCTGGTTGTTTATTTAGATGATCTTTTTTCCTCATTGGGGTTACCCATTACTCTTGTTGTAAATCATATGGTATTTTTGCTGGGAAAATAAAAGGAATGATTCTGAAGATGTATGATGAGGCAGGGTGCTTTGATCCCCACACCATTGCAGAAGTTCCAGACGATGATGAGCTTTACCAGCAGGGTGCTTTACCACCCTCATCTCCGGCGCTCATGGAGGCTGGCGGCACCTCAAACAGTCACCACAACAATCACAACCCTGATGATCTTCTCAGGCTGTCTGCTGAAGAGCTGTCTTTCCAGCTCCAGAATCAGCTGGCCTTCAATGCCGTCCAATTCATGCAAGATTCACCCAATAACTGGGACCCCAAATTCCAGGAGATGAACGGCAATCATCAGAACTTGATTCTTTCTTCCTTGCAAGAAACGACTCCTTGTCTGCCAATGCCCGAGCTTCTCAATCTTTTGCAGCTGCCCGGATGCTCTGCCTCCTCTCTGCTTCCGAATTCGTCTATTTCGTTCGCAAACCCGACCCAGAAGGCCGCTCTAGGTTTGGTGGGAGACATTCCGGTGGCGGATTCAATGCCGTCGCCATCCGTTCTCTATGACCCACTTCTGCACTTGAACCTCCCACCGCAACCTCCTGCTTTCAAAGGCTTATTCCAGTCTCTCCAGCCCCAAGGGCCTACCGGCTGCTTGCCCGGCTCGAGGGGCGGTCCGGGGTTGTTTCCTGGGGGAATTGAAGAGCATAGGGAGAGCAGTGTGGGTGGCATTTATCAAGATGGAGACTTGTGTCAGCCGTTTGATAATGGGGTCCTGGAGTTCTCGAGGGACATGGCTTGTGCTGGTAAAAGGAGGAAAGGTTCAAAGGTCACAAAGCATTTTGTCACTGAGCACCAGAGGAGAAGGCACATGAACGACAAATATCAAGACTTGAGGAGTTTGCTTCCTAACCCAACTAAGGTATATATATATATATATTTTACTTCTTAATTCAATTCCTCAGTGGGCTATTTGCTGTTCAATTTAATTTCAGGGATTTTCTAATTTGAACACCAAATGTGAGGGAGAAAGGAAAAAAAAAAAGAGGGAGATACGATTATGTGAGACATAAAGTTGAGTGTCTGTTACATATAAAACAATCGAGTAAACACATAAATCAACTTAATTGTCATTGTCATGCGTTACTTCCCAACTTCTGTTTTCTTGCGTGCATATGCCCTGGTTGCAATGAGAAAGACTGATAGAGCATCAATCGTGAGAGAAGCTATTGACTACATAAAAGAGCTAATTAGGACTGTTAGTGAGCTCAAATTACTGGTGGAGAAAAAGAGATATAATAGAGAGAGGAGCAAGAGGCAAAAGAAGGAGGAAGATTCCGTAACAGGGGATGTTGAGACCTCTATTAATTATATAGACCCTCTTGGTGACCCAAATCAGTCTTATGTGAATGGATCCTTGAGGAGTTCTTGGCTTCAGAGGAAGTCTAAGGATACTGAGGTGGATGTCCGCATTATTGAAGATGATGTTACCATCAAACTGGTTCAGAGAAAGAAGATCAATTGCTTGCTTTATGTGTCCAAGGTCCTAGACGAGCTTCAGTTGGATCTCCACCATGTCGCTGGCGGCCACATTGGGGATCACTATAGCTTCTTTTTCAATACTAAGGTATAATTCCCTGGTTTCCTTTTTTATGCAACTGACAAAAAAAGAAAAAAAAAAATTGGTGGGTTTGAAGGGAATTAATTTATATATTTCCGAATGTTGCAGATATACGATGGTTCTTGTGTCTATGCCAGTGCCATAGCCAACAAGCTGGTTGAAGTTGTTGATGCGCGATATGCATCTGCCCCATCTAACAGCTGCTATTAGCGGGAGAGTTTCTATGGCAATATATATATATATATATATATATTTATATATATTCTATGTTTTCCTTTTTTTCTCTTATTTAAATGCTAGCTTATAAGGAGTGAACTATCTTATGTAGTTTGACTTATTCTGGGCTTTGGCTGTGTTTAGCCATCAGTTTGGTGCACACTCTCTCTCGCATGTTTGTTTATTGTTTTGTTTGTGGATACATTGTGGTTGAGCAAGTATCCAACATATTTCTGGATCCATGGTGCTTGATGCTATACATACATACATACATAATGTAGCAGTTTGATCCATTATTTTTATATCAACGGGGCCATTGCTGCTATTCATTTTATGGCTAAAACTTCCTCTTGTTTTCCATTGACTTTGACCCCCCAACTTGCCACTCAATTTACAATTTTCCACTTTGATCAAAAGGCACCTTCCTTGTTTCTTGTGGGCAAGCGTGCTGGGCAAACTTTCTTTCGTTGTTACGTTTTTCGGCCTTTTCCCCTTGTTCTGGCCTTCTTCCAGCCTGCCGAATTCCCCATTTATCCCTCACAGAGGAAAAAAAGACTTGCAGACAGGGTGCCCTGGTGGGGGCGGAGGAGGAGGTGGGGGCGCCGGGGTTAATGCTTTAGCTTTTCCAAGGGTTGGTGGATCGATTATATGGAGCCTTTCCCACACACACATATAGAATTGAAAAGTATTGAACGTATATAAAAATTGATATAAAATGAAATGAAATGTTTCGTTTTATGAATTTTTATAATTTTTTAAACCATAATGATGTTAAATTACGGTTACCAAATCATCAGTGACTTGTAATTTCAAGTTATAACAATAAATAACAGTTCCTCGCAATCCATGGCCTCCCACTTTCACTGAATAAATATTTTTAATATCATTTGTTCTAAAAGTTTCGAATTTTAGCCATTAAAGTATCCCTTAAAGAATAGTAAATTATGCGCAATGGTGTGCTCAAAACCTTCACTCTCATGTAAATCTTTCTAATTTAGTTTCCCAACTAAGTTACGCCCCCCCCAAAAAAAAAAAAAATTCTAACATTTTTATTTTGTCCAATCAAATTTGTCCGTGCAATATAAAAAATTATTAACGTAATTTAATTCAAATATCAAGTTGAGACAAATATTATTATTATAAATTATTATACAACTTATAGATGAAGCTTACATGCCACAAGGTAATACAACGTCGGAAATCATATATGTATAATTACAACAAGGATGTCACACTATCGTCGAAAATAGAAATTTCAACTGCTGCAGCAGAGCTTTAGGACATTCATTTTTACTTGTTCACGTCCTGCCCCCTTCAAACGACTGAGCTGTTGGTGCTGTCATTTCCATTCCGCGACTCTGTCTCTGCACATTTCCTTCCCAACCTTTTTTTTTTTCCGGGGGGGGGGGGGGTGGGTCCACAAAGGAAGGAATAAAAGTTAGCTTTTGATTCTTACTACGTGCCAAAATCTTGTGCCTAAAATTTTGAGAAACCGAACATCAATCACAGATGGGTCCAAAATAACAGCATTGTTCGGTAATATTCAAGCTGCCAAAGACGACAATTTTCACACTAGCTAATCGTTTACAAGTTGTTTAATTTCCTGCAAAAAAAATTATGATATCGAATAATCACATCAATTATAGATAATTGTTGTTAAATTCAATTTAGACATTAACCCAAGTAGAATACTCAATCACTAATTAAACCAACATGTTAATGATATTTAATATTTTCATTATATATACATTATAATATTTTTTTGAACTCTAAATAAATGTAGATATTCTTATTATTATAAAAA
>CM038608.1:7622674-7656214 GCA_021533255.1 Ceriops tagal
GGGGGGGCAGGACTAACTATGCCGCCAAGTACTCAACTCGGTGGAGCAAAACCAATCCCACACGTAAATATTTCTAACGCTACCTAACAATTTTTTTTTGTTTTTGTCTCGTCTTTTAAACGATACGTGTACCAATTTGGCACAGTACCACACAACAAAATCAACGGCAAGAAAGGCAGAAAAGTATGAGGAGGAGGAGTTTTTAAGTACCGAGGGCCATGTCAAAGCCACGGCTTTGGAGCTCCCGATATTCCTGACAGAGGGCACAGCTATCGCAGCAGCAGTGGACCAAGCAATCGTTGCAGGGCCTTTCCGCTAACCTGTGCTCCTGCCTTAATTTGGACCGATAGACGCAGGAGTAGATACAAGCACATCCAGTGAAGTATGCAAGCACTGCATAAATGGCTGCGCCCGTAGCGCAAGCTGCAACAGAAAAACAAGAGTCGCCACCATATGTCTTCTGAATCAAATGGGCCAAAAAAATAAAATAAATAATTCCTGTTTGAAGAATTAAACGTTAGATCACTAAGTTAGTGGTGGCGGCCATGGCAGAGCCAGGAATTTCTGGCTGTGGGGGCAAAAAAAAAAAAAAGAAAAAAATTAAGTAGACGTCAAATAGAAATTATAGTTGGGGAGAAACATGGCAAATAACAATAAAATGGAACCAAATTCTTATGAATACTACTAACTTGTTTTTCCTTGATCAACGATCTCAGCGATCCTTCCAAAGGTGATGCATGGACACCAACATGTAAGGCAACCTGAAATTAACAGCAAATCTTACGACCAACCCAAAAGGAAGGAGAAAAAGTAACATAACGCAAAGAAGATATTTATCTGGTTAGAAAGGACGACATACAGCTAGGAACATCAGAGCAGCAGTCACAGAGGCCGGAGGACCAAGCTCCTCTCTCTCCATGATGGTACTGGTGAACGGTGCTCACAGGAACGCCCGTGGCTGCAGGTGGGTACGTCTCAGAAGCACCTTGGAATGTTGGAGCCGATGGCTTCATGGTTTTTGAAGGAGATGTGTGTACAACCAAAGCAAAGTCAATTATACGGGGACTTTTGTCATGGTTCGTGTTAATTTGATGTTCGGTTAAATATATATATCACTGAAGTTAGGAGAAAATTTAAATATTATTTATATAGAAACTTAATTATAATCAAATAAAGATTTTATTAATTTATAAAATATTATTTTTAAATATGCATAAAGATTATTTAACCAAAAAAAAAAAGAAGAAAAAATAATTATTCTTGAATTGTCTCTTCTTTTTTTTTTTGAAAAAAATTTCTTAAAATTAATTTAATTCAACTAATTATTTTTTAAAATATAAATAAATTTAACTTAAATCAAATTTAATACTTATTTATATACTTTAAAAATTTTATATCGTTACTAAATGATCATTTAATTAATTATTGAAGTTATAATTTGAAAAATAAGAATAAATTTATCTAAGTTATGTGTAATTTAAATTATAATTAATTTAAAAATAATTATTAAAATTATATATATATATATATATATATATCAAGTTAACATAATTATTAATTATAGTTAAATAATAAATATATGAGTGGACTTGAGGAGTCAAGGCCGCCAAGTCCACATAAAATATTGTTGGGAAAATCTATGCATTTGAAATTTTTTCTTTGTAATAATGCATGTCACGATCATTTAGCACGAAAAACTTATCCTCCCATTCCAATTGTCCTCTCACGCTGCCCACAGCCCACAGACGTCGTGCTGCGTCGCCTTCCCGATGCACCAGTTCACTTAGCCATCCATCTCTTTCACTTACTCGTATGCAATAATGGGTTTGAACTTTAAATTTCTAATCTATTAACTCAACATTTAAATTATCCATTCGAGAAGTTTGGTTTCCAGCCCATTTTCTAACAGAAGATATCCTACAATTCTGTGAGATTAAAAAAAAAATCAAAAATCAAAATCAGAATCAGAATCACTAAATTTCAAAGCTAGTTCGGTATCAGTTTAATAGCATGGATCAGACCAGCTCCAAGTCCAAAATTTTCTACTTAGGCCCAATCTATTGCCCGCAAAAAAATGGGTCTGACATTGAACCCACACTCGGCAAATCATAATGAATTTTCCTGCATCTCTCCCAGTCAGGAGAACCCACATATACGAAACCCATTTTCACCGGAGTTTTGAGAGCTTGATTTACTTGGACCGACCTGTAAAGACAAAATTGCTCGGCTATGCCTGCCAATTTGGGCTGTGAGTTGTAACCAAATTCTCTAACCCATGACAAAGCTAGTAATTGAACCCTCAGCCAATCCAAAAATCCCATCCCTCTCATACATCGAATTTGAACTTTGACGTCTCCAATCAAAAGCCCCAATTTTCAATGATAAGTTGACAAGACGTGATTATAATTTCTCGGGAAAACTCAACCTTTACTATAATTTAGCTCAATATGCAACATATGAGAAGCAGCATTAGTTACAGTAGTTTGTAATATGCATGCCACAACGATCGGAGCAAAAGAAGGTAAAAAAGCTGGGTAGAGTAGGAATCACAAAAGGTGAGATTTTGTAAATTCAATACGAATATCTTTATGATTGAAAATACGGGAGTTGATGGCATTGGAGAGGTGACGAGAGGATTGGCCAAAAAGTTATATGTATTTTTCTTAAATTTATAAAAGTTGCCAATATATATGTAACTGAATTGCTATTCATGAAGGAGGCAATTCAGCTGAATAGCGAACAATTTGATTCAAGACGACCAAATTTTATTGTGGAGAGTGACTTTGACTACTATTTTGTAGATCAATAATCATAAAAGAAAGACTTTGGTTTTAATAACTTTTTAAAAAATTAGAAAATTCATGAAGGACATATATTTTATACATAGACTACACAAGATCAACTCTTTCGCTAATATCATGGCAAAACTTGCAATATTCAAGTATAAATTATTTGCTATCTGGTCATAGTTTTTAATACATAGAAAGTATGACACATATGAAAAATTCAATTTGTCGTTTAGTAATATATACAATTTGTGAATTTTGTAGTAAAATTTTTGGGTTAGGGTGAATAAATACAAGTTTGATTGTTTTCTTTTTTGGGGTGTGAGAACTAATTATTGATAGGTTTTTTAAAAAATTGATAAAGTTTCACCGTTCGATTATATTACTTTTTAATATAAGAAAGAAATAATTTTTTTTATAATTTTTCATAAATTGTAGCATTTTTTCAATGTAATTCTAATTAATATACATATTAAAAAAATACATGCAACAACAATAATGCATCAGCGAAAATCATAAACATACCAGTACAACAACATATACCATTACAACAAGGATATCACATTACAACAAGGATATCACGCTTAATTTTTGAACTATTCAAAAATGTAATAACGTATTATTGTAAATCATTCATCTTATTTGTTCTTAACTAATGATGTGGACCAAATAATCGAGGAGTACATGGACAAGCAAGAAAAGGGATAAGAAGCTGCGATGAGCTTCTTCATAATTTTAATTAAATTTTATGAAATAGGGTTTTTCGTAATTTTAATACAATTTTATGCATTATATATATTTTAGGGTTTTTAGTAAGAGACAGAATATATTATACTTTACCCTAATTGAAAGAACTTTTCTCTAAGGCGGCTCGTACCTTTTGTTCTTTGGAATTCAATCGTTGTTATTGATTTCCTGTTGTTGATTACGCTTTCTCACTACGTCAGATTGGTATCAGAGTAAGGCAATTTCCTGCGAAGATGTCAATCAATCGAGGTGTTGATGGCGGTCGTGTTCTTGACGGTGTTCAGGATGCGAGAGTCCAAGGGGCCGATCAATGGGTTCCTAGAGCAAAGTTCAATGCTTTAGTTCAAAGAGTCTAACACTTAGAACAATATTTTGAAGATTTGATTGAGCACTTTGACTCGATGAATATTAGCAGTAATAGACCTAGGGTAAGAGATGAGTATGTTAATCCAATTAACAGACTCAGAGCTGTTAATAGAATTGCACAGATTTCAGATGATGAATCTGCTGAGGAGGATAAGTTTATGTATGGAGTAAGGCAACTACAGAGAAGAGGTGGTGATGTAGGGTATCAAAGGAACTACTATGGGTATGATCAGGGAGATGGGGGTGATTACCTTTTGAAAGTTGATATTCCATATTTTAATGGTAGTTTTAACATTGAGGAGTTCTTAGATTGGTTAGCAGATGTTGATAGGTTTTTCGACTACATGGAGATACCAGAAGATCGACGGGTTAGATTGGTGGCCTGCACATTGAAGGGTGGAGCTTCTGCCTAGTGGGAGAGGCTGCAGACCAGGAGACAGAGAGAAAGGAGACATCCGGTGAGAACGTGGTTCCGTATGAAACAACTACTACAACGCGATTTTTTACTTTCAGATTATGAGCAGATATTGTTCCAACAGTATCAACGATGTTGCCAAGGGCCAAGATCTGTTCATGAGTACACCGTAGAATTTATGAGATTGGCAGAACGGAATAACTTGAGAGAGAGTGAGGGTCAACAGGTTGCACGATATGTGGACGGGTTGAAGTTGCAAATCAAGGATAAAATAGGAGTTGTAGTCCTGAGAAATTTGAATGAGGCGAAAAATATGGCTCTTCGAGCCGAGTTAATATTGCAGGAGCAGAGCACTAGATATACAAGTGGAAGAAGAGGGTTTGTGAGTGATACTGCTAGTGTCAGTAAGGTGGGAGTTAAGAAGAATAAAAATGTGTCGAGTAAATTTAGCGAAGATAATGCCAACAGGGCTGAAGGGCTGAAGGGAAAAGGCCTATGGAGTCTAAGGGAGTCTAGAAGCAAAATAACCCATATGCCAGACCAATCTTGGGTAAGTGCTATCGTTGTAATCAGCCTGGTCATAGATCTAATGAGTGTCCTAGTAGGAAAAATATTTATATTGTAGATAGGAATGATGAAGAAGAGATATGTTGTGAGCCTGATGGAGAAGATGAATATGATAAGGAGGAGGATGGTGAAGTGGAGCCAGCTTATGTGATTAGGCGGATGATGTTAGCACCAAAGCAGGAGGCAAGTACCCAACGACACCAGTTGTTCTGTACCAGGTGCACGATTGGGAGAAAGGTGTTTGACTTGATTGTCGACAGTGGGAGTTGTGAAAACATCATCGAGAGAGAAATTGTTAAGTAGTTACAGTTGCCTATCGAAAAACATCCATACCCATACACTATTGGGTGGATTAAGGCGACTGAGAAGATTGAGGTGAAGGAGAGGTGCAAGGTACCATTTTCTATAGGGAAGTATCAAGATGAAATCTTCTGTGATATTGTTGACATAGATGCATGTCATCTGCTATTCGGGAGACCTTGGCAGTTTGATGTGAACGCCCAACATACAGGTAAAGAAAATGTTTATAAGTTAGAGAGGGAGGGTGTGAAGTATACTTTGTTACCTTTAAAGTTAAAGGGTCGCTCTAAAATTCGCAGGATAGAGAGACGCTCTTTCTTAACTATTGCCCAGTCAGAGAAGGAGATGGTTGAGGATTTGAAAGAGTCAAAGGTGGCTCATGCACTCATTATTAAGAATATGATAGTTGAGGATGAAGATGTAAGTGAAGAGGTCCCTGAAGTGGTTAAGGGAGTGTTGGAAGAGTATAGAGATGTGGTTCCTGATGACCTACTTAAGGGACTACCACCCCTGAAAGATATCCAGTATCAAATAGACTTGATACCTGGAGCAAGTCTTCCAAATTTACCACACTATAGGATGAATCCTAAGGAAACTGAGGTCCTATAGGAGAAGGACCAAGAGTTGTTGGACAAGGGGTTCATTCGAGACAGCATGAATCCTTGTCCTATACCAGCTTTATTGACAGCTAAGAACATGACAGAGCAGTGCCAAGCTATCACTGAGGAGGTAAAAAGGAAAATTGAGAGGGCGAATATGAAATACAAGGCGGCTGCTGATAGACACAGGAAGGAGAAACTGTTTGCGGTTAGTGATCAGGTGATGGTGTACCTGAAGAAAGAACGCTTTCCTGTGGATAATACGCCTTTATATCCTGAAGAGAACTCGGGGTCGAGTTCTTCTATGGTAGGAGAGAATGATGTGGACCAGATAACTGAGGAGTACATGGACAAGCGAGAAAAGGGATAAAAAGCTGCGATGAGCTTCTTCATAATTTTAATTAAATTTTATGAAATGAAATTTTTCGTAATTTTAGTACAATTTTATGTACTATATATATTTTAGGGTTTTTAGTGAGAGGCAGAACATATTATATTTTACCCTAATTGAAAGAACTTTTCTCTAAGGCGGCATGTACCTTTTGTTCTTTGGAATTCAATCGTTATCATTAATTTTTTAGTGTTGATTACGCTTTTTCACTGCATCAACTAAGTTACATCTTCTTTTTTTTTTTTAATTTTCATTTTATCCAATAAAATTTATCCGTGTAAAATAAAAAATTATTGAGGTAATTTAATTTAAATATTAAGTTAGGATAAATATTATTATTATTTATAAATTATTATCCAACATATCGGTGAATCTTACATGTCACGAGCTAATACAACATCGAAAATCATATATGTATGATTACAACAAGCGTGTCACACTATCATCGAAAATAGAAATTTTAACTGTTGCAGAGCTTTAGGACATTCATTTTTACTTATTCACTTCCTGCCCCCTTCGAACACCTGAGCTGTTGGTGCTGTCATTTCCATTCCGCGACTCCGTCTCTGCATGTTTCCTTCCCAGCCTTTTTTTTTTTTTTAGGTCGACAAAGGAATAAAAGTTAGCTTTTGAGTCTTACTACGTACGAAAATTTTGTGCCTAAAATTTTGAGAAACCGAACATCAATCACAGATGGGTCCAAAATAACAGCATTGTTAGGTAATATTCAAGCTGCCAAAGATGGCCATTTTCACACTAGCTAATCGTTTACAAGTTGTTTAATTTCCTGCAAGAAAATTATGATATCGAATAATCACATCAATTATAGATAGCTGTTGTTAAATTCAATTTAGACATTAACCCAAGTAGAATACTCCATCACTAATTCAACCAACATGTTAATGATATTTAATATTTTCATTATATATACATTATAATATTTTTTTTGAACTCTAAATAAATGTAGATATTCTTATTATTATAAAAATAAAATTCAACTTATTTACTTTATATTTTATGATAAATGAATTAATTTGACCAATTGTACCAATTTGAATAAGGTCATCAATCCCATCGGCTAATCGGGGGGGCAGGACTAACTGTGCCGCCAAGTACTCAACTCGGTGGAGCAAAACCAATCCCACACGTAAATATTTCTAACGCTACCTAATAATTTTTTTTTGTTTTTGTCTCGTCTTTTAAACGATACGTGTACCAATTTGGCACAGACCACACAACAAAATCAACGGCAAGAAAGGCAGAAAAGTAGGAGGAGGAGGAGTTTTTTAAGTACCGAGGGCCATGTCAAAGCCACGGCTTTGGAGCTCCCGATATTCCTGACAGAGGGCACAGCTACCGCAGCAGCAGTGGACCAAGCAATCGTTGCAGGGCCTTTCCGCTAACCTGTACTCCTGCCTTAATTTGGACCGATAGACGCAGGAGTAGATACAAGCACATCCAGTGAAGCATGCAAGTATTGCATAAATGGCTGCGCCCATAGTGCAAGCTGCAACAGAAAAACAAGAGTCACCACCATATGTCTTTTGAATCAAATGGGCCAGAAACAAAATAATTCCTGTTTGAAGAATTAAACGTTAGATCACTAAGTTAGTGGTGGAGGCCATGGCAGAGCCAAGAATTTCTGGCTGTGGGGGCAAAAAACAAAAAGGAAAAAAATTATGTAGATGTCAAATAGAAATTATAGTTGGGAAGAAACATGGCAAATAACAATAAAATGGAACCAAATTCTTATGAATACTACTAACTTGTTTTTCCTTGATCAACGATCTCGGCGATCCTTCCAAAGGTGATGCATGGACACCAACATGTCAGGCAACCTGAAATTAACAGCAGATCTTACGACCAACCCAAAAGGAAGGAGAAAAAGTAATATAACGCAAAGAAGATATTTATCTGGTAAGAAAGGACGACATACAGCTAGGAGCATCAGAGAAGCAGCCACAGAGGCCGGAGGACCAAGCTCCTCTCTCTCCATGATGGTACTGCTGTACGGTGCTCACAGGAATGCCCGTGGCTGCAGGTGGGTACGTCTCAGAAGCACCTTGGAATGGTGGAGCCGATGGGTTCATGGCTGTTGAAGGAGATGCATGTACAACCAAAGCAAAATCAATTATAATGGGACTTTGGTCATGGTTCGAGTTAATTTGGTGTTGGGTATTTATGCCATATCTTGTCAAAATTTAATGATTTTAATTACGTTTAATTTATGAATGATTTGATTTTGTATATGTTTAATAATTTATACCTTAATTTTTTTTATATTTTATATACATGTCTTATATTCATGTACATAAATAAATACTTGTGTAATTATATTTAAGCCAATGAAAATTGAAATTTCCGGCGGAGTTTCTTAGTTGCCTCGGCGTGCACGGAAACGAGGGGACTAAAACAAAAGAATGTTCTGGAAGACGTCGAAAATTTTCAAGAGTTTACACTAGAATGAACGCTAAGAGCTTTAAAAAAAAAAAATCAAAAAACAAAAAAACAAAAAGGATATAAGGTCTTTAATTCTGGCTTCTGGAAGTTTTTTTTGTTGTGAATTGAATTTGGTGTTTGTTATATACCTTTTCATTTTTTTTTTAAGAATATATAACACACCCATAATTTTACGTTTTATGAGTCTATATTATTATTATTATTTAAATTTAACTGAAATTCACTTAAGTTTCTTGTTGTTTTTCTTTTTCACATATTCAATATTGAGTTAATTTATGTAAGTTAAATTAATGAATAATGCTAACTTTGTGTGTTTTTTTCTTTTTTTTTCTTTTTTTTTTTTTTACAATTAGTAACATTTTCTTGTTCTATTTTGAAGATGGGATTGGTTTATGGAACAATAATTGCGCAAGATAATGCCAATATAAATGGAAAGAGAAGCAAAATACAATCTTATATTCCCTTTGTGCACTAAGATCAGATTGGTACGTTAACATAGAATTGGTGAGAAACGGAAAAGAAGCAAAATATGAAAATTTAGAGCGGACAGTAAATCTGAAATGGTACCATTACCAATCATTAAAGCAGGTTGCTGCCCTTCTTAGCCACAATTTAGAGCCCTTTTTTTTTTTTTTTTTTTGAGTTTCGATCACATTAATGGGCAAATGCAGGGTGACCTTTTGGAACACCACTTTCAATCATCCTTTTGACACTTTGTGGAATATTAAGAGTGGGCTGAAAAGAATGAAAGGAGGCCCACCAATGGAGCATTGATGTACGTGGTTGGCTCGGACTCTTGGAAGAAAGGCCTCGAATCTGGAAATGCGTCGGAGACATTTGGCCCACCAACCACTGCTCCAACAAGCAAATTGGGGTTTGGGTTTGGACTCAGGAAATAGCGCGAACCCTCTTTGCAGCCAATGCGGGCCGGATGGACCCTAACGGAAGGCAACGAGCTGGCCCGGTGGTGGATCCTCTGCGGGTAACGTACACCGTATCCAACCATGTACGACATTCTGAGGGGATTGTCTCCAAGAATGTAGTTCACCTGAGGGCAGAGTTCCAAGTGGCAAACAAGCATCTTGTGATAATTAATATACCATCCAAATCAATGCATGCATGCATGCAACTGGCATACATCGAAATCAATTACTCCCACGGCAGACGTTCGTCTGTGCGTCTGATTTTAGTGACGGCCAACTTTGGTTAAATGCTGATCTGGGGCTTGTCTGCACCGTGGACCATCTTCTATCTCCCCTTAAGTTTATATTTTTATACTTTTTTTTTTTTTTTAACACAGGAAGGACAAATGAATAATCAAATTACCTGGCGTTTGGCCAGCTGCTTGAGGAGGGGAGGGGAGGCAGTCGTGCGGCCACATGGCACAACCTTATTGGCGTGGCTTAGATAATTGGAATATGCAAGAAGCAGGAAAGACAGAGACGTTACGTGCTGCATGTTACTTCCCCCAGCCTTGAAGATCAGGCCACCTTTTTGGCAAATCAAAAACAAAGCAAATATTTGATTTATTTATTGTAACTTAAAGTCATATGTAAAGAACCCATGTGTTCAAATTTATTAATGCTAGAGTTGTCTCTAAACTAAAGGCTTCGGGTTCCAGATCCAACCGAAAATAATTAATCCCCCCCCCCAAAAAAAAAAGTCATAAGCAAAGACCTAATCATTTTTAAAATAATTGATTTCTATTAGCCGCATAGATGCATAGAAATATTCGAAAATCCTGTCGAGACCAGCTTATAGGCTAATGACTTTGTTGAAAAAGCACAGTAATTCTCTTCCAACTGTCAGAGATAATCATGTGCTTTTCCCTACATAATGAGTAGAAGGAAATTGGGCTATTTGTTTTCAATGAGCTGTGCAAAATGGTAAGATAAAAGTATTATTTTATGAAAATATTAACTTAAATATGGAAGGGAAAATATACCAGGAGAATATTGAACTTGAGGATGAGAAATTCCAGGCAATAAAGTGCAGATAAAGTCATCTGCATTTCGCTTGAAGGAGTCGAAATAGTCTGCTCTCCCCATCAACACTTCCTGTTAAAAAATTAGTAGAAAAGTCAAAATTAAATAAATTTATTTTGTTATTCATCACTAGTTCTATGCTACAGAACCCCGAAAATACTGAGCCATGCACATGGACGGTATCCCCTTTTTTATCTATTAGTTACTTCAGGTCGCCTTCACTTTAATGCACCCATGATACATAGCTGTATCAAATTCGTGAAAGTGAAGATATTTTTGCCGATCCATATTAGGTAGTGAAAACTGGAAAAACTGAAAACTGAAAAGGTTCTGATCAGCAGCAAGTCACGGTCGCTGTCAAGAAAACTGTGCAAAATGGGTTTAATGGGTCAGCACAGCACAGCAGAGGGGTATGGGAGGAAGCAATGCCCTTCCCAAGCCCCAGCCTTTTGGCACATGCAATGGTTGCAGAGACTTGGCTAGAGGACCCACAAAAGCTCAGATCTTAAAGAAATGGAGGCATGAACTTCGGAGAGCACTTACCGTTGGCGAATGGGGGTCTGATTGAAGAGACAAGACTAGTCTAAATTCTCAGTCAAAAGGAACTTCCTAATTTATTGGCTTTTTTGACTTTTTTAATTTATTGTGGGGAATGCGCAGCTTGTGTTTAGAAAATATGTAGATATATATATATAAAGAAGAAGAAGAAGAAGAATTGGCTCCCACATGATAAACCAAATACTAGGCTAATCAACAACATTCATGAGCGTTTTCTCAATCCTTGCACTAATTTCTCATTTACTTTATCTTCTTAATTATTCCATTTGTTCCACGAATAGTGGGGTCACAACTACCGGTGCGACCTGCCACTGAAACATGATTCCACGACATTGTCGAGGGAATCGATCAATATTACAAATGAGTCCAGAATTAATTTGTTAAATCGGTTAAGCCAGTTAAATCGATGAATTTATTTAATGTATTGATAATGACAAATGTTTAACATCTCAAATATGCGGTTTTAAAAAGCTTGACTGGACTGGAAATTGAGCTCATTTTCAGTTTTCCTGTCCGGGTAAGTTGGTGTGATCCGGTTTTGTAAACATTTGTATCCAAGTTTATTTATTCCTTAACCTTTTGCCCTTTCCCTTTGATCTAGGCTTTTTATCCTACATTCCCCAGCCTAGTGTACAAGTGTTCTAAACGGATGGGTCCGACAGTGTCCAAGACCCCACCCATAATGCCCCCCACCCCAAGCCACGTGACGCACGCATATAGGCCGGACCGCCACATCAAAAACAACAAATATACCCGAAAAGAAAAACAAAAAGCATATGACAAGAACAAAAGTAAACTTAGCAAGAAATAACAAAAGTAAAGAGCCCCCCACTTTTCCGATGTAAAAAAGAACCCCTACCCTACAATTATAAGA
The DNA here is from genome assembly GCA_021533255.1 of Ceriops tagal. Classification (NCBI taxonomy): domain Eukaryota; kingdom Viridiplantae; phylum Streptophyta; class Magnoliopsida; order Malpighiales; family Rhizophoraceae; genus Ceriops; species Ceriops tagal. Next base: position 7,634,723 of record CM038608.1, read on the forward strand.
ACATGAATATTCATATGGCTACTTCTTCTAAAGAAAAATAATTTAGATACATATATATATATAGAAAATGTCGCAAAGAAAACCAGCACGGTATGTTTATATGCATTGATTAAGAATATTGCACTCGATATTAATGTGAAGGATATATTAATTAAGCTCCGATTAATCTAGCCTTAATCTAGCAATGGTTTAAAGGGTGGGGGGGTCCTTTACCTTGGAAATGAGAACGTTAATGCCAGCATGCTTGTTGTCCCAACCGAACTCATTGATGGTATCTCCAGCATGCAACACCGCCTCGTTTTTCACTACGTACTCTCTGTATTCGCGCCTGCGTGAGGCCTTGTGCAGCCACGCCGCAGCCCACAGTAACTCGTCCTATTAACCATTAGTCACCATCGAATAACGTATTAGCTAGCGACCAAAAACAAAAAGAAAATGAAAACATGTTAGCTGTAATCTTTTGACTTTTAGTTTTTATGCTGTTCCAACGGCTGGATTTTACAGGGCGTGCCGTCCGTCTCCTCGTTTGCAAAAATGCCTAACAACATACCTGGTACCCGTTCACGTCGCAGTAGAAAGGGCACACCGCTGAATGTAGGCTGCTACTGTAAGCACCCCGGTGAGTGTCAGCGAACTCGAACACCTACACACACACACAGAGTCACACTTACAAAAGTCATCCCTCCCGCACCCCCAACCACCACTACTTTTTCTTCTTCTTCTTTTTTTTTTTTTTTTTTTGGTTTGGGTTCACATTTCTCATCCAACGGTCAATTTCTCCCGAGATTTCAAGAATTTAATTACTCGATATCGCTGTCATGACCGTTGCTTCTGGACCACCCGTGACTAAATTCCCAAGAAAGGTATCTAAGGAACAATATTTTCCAATCACATGTTCTCCTCTCTCTCTCTCTCTCTCTCTCTCTCTCTTTCTTTTAAGGAAAAAAAAAAAAAAGACGTGAGCGTACTTTGCCCAGTAATGGCATATATACTTATACTTCTTATCTTTAATTACAATTATGCATAAGACGAAATGAGAAATTAATGGTTATAGTAATTCAATAACATAAATATCAAATTAATCGTGTTGTTGTTTATAATAATAACAATAATAATGATAAGAAACATAGCTTTCAGAATGAATCATAATAAGACAAGCCACAACTGTAAATAGGCACCATAAACCCAACTCAAGACAAATTCTTGTCAAGTAAAATTGTCATTTATTTGCAAGTGGTCGAAACCAAAGCAGGCAATAATTGGATAAATTTTCTGTTCCAAAAGGCACGCAAGATTACCAAAAATGGTCCATACTTGTCCCATGAACTTAACGGATTCTGTTTTTGGTTTTTTATTTTTTTTTCTTCTTCTTTTATCCAAAAGTAAATGTACCCAACAATAATGATATGATAATTTAGTTTCGGAAAATTGGTTACTAAGAGCTACGTAGAGTGAAAAACCAAAAAGAAAAAAAAGACAAAAAAAAAAAAACGGGATTCATTCCAGTGTGACGGTGACGTACCCTAACGGCTCGATCGAGAAGCAATCTGGAGTAAGCAGGGTCGCGTGACCTGAACACGATGGAGGCGGCGGCCAATGCAGCGGCTGTTTCGCCTGCCACGTCGGATCCCGGGTGGGCCCTGTCGATCCTGTAAGCCGTCCGCTTCGTATCCATGTCCTCTGGCCGCTCCCAGCAGTTGTGATCCGAGTGGGCGTCACCTAGCTGAACGTAGACCACGTCGGGAACCGCCGTTACTTTCAGGAGATAGTCCGTCGCCCACTTGACGGCCTTCACGGCGTTACCTAACTCCGGTCCCATGCTCCTCCCAAAGTCTATGACACTCCACGACAACAACGTTGCCGTGAATGCCATCGGAAAACCGAACTTTATGTTGTCTCCGGCGTCGTAGTATCCTCCTCTTAAGTCCACCTGCGGCAAGCCGAACAGAGAATACTTAAGACGTCCAAGTTCTGTTATAAAAAAAAAAAAGTACACACACGCAGACGCACAAATGTACAACATTGATGTAAAGTGCGGAGTATCGGAGTTTATTTACCCCGACGGAGGCGCCGTCGCGCAAGGCGGAGTCCCGGCGCCATTTGACGCGTTGGTCGGAAGGGAGTTCGCCGGAGCGCTGGCCTTCGAAGAAGAGAATGCTCTTGTGGAGAGCGTCGCGGTAGTCATGTCCACCGGCCGAGACGGTTTGGCGGTGGAGGAAGAGGAGTAGCAGAAAAGAACCGACACGAAATGCAGGGAAAATTGCTAGGAAAGTTGGGGACTTTCGCGCCATCGTACTTCTATCGAGGGTGGCGGGGAAGGCTTTGCAGCGACGTGGAAAAGGCAGAGAATGAGGAAGGCCCTTTATAACCGAAAAAAAAAAAGAAAAAAGCGTCATTGGATTCCCAGAGCATGGGCCAGTGACATGCCACCACGTGGAGTGGCATTATTGGATGGAGCTTGGATTCCGATGCAAAACATCCTTGACCCTGTCCATTCCTCTGTTGACAGTTATCGGATCGGATAATCCGAACCTATTGCTGTAACGGGTCGAATGACCCGCTTGTGTTTATATTCGAGTCGGTGGGGTACAGGGGAGGGGGGCCCAAAAGGTTCTGGAGGATGTGACGACGGGGAATAACATGTGGAGGGGTGTGGGTTAATGGGTCCCACAAAATGAATAAATCTTGGTTTCGTGGGTTGCGGGTCGGGTTAGTGAATTGATTCTAAAAATCGTCAGATGGGTTGGTCATGATGGGGTTGTACAGGATTTGGGTTAACTAAGTAATATGGTAATTTATAGGTAATTCGGTGCACTTTTTTTCTGCATCAACTTGACTTGAATTCAAAATTATTTTTATTATTATCAATCGTTTCTAAAATAGATGAAATTTTATCCAGCCATAATGTCAATGTCTGAAATCAAATATATATATATATATATACATACATAAAAATTATTTAAACCCAACAGTCTTACTTTTTGAATACTTTAAAAAATAATGGATCATGAGATGATAATGAGAGGCCCAGTTGAATTTTAGTGGTCCTTTCACACATGTCTACCTTAAATTATTGAGCATTTTTGTGTTTTTTTTGGGTGGAACTCAGTTAAAAGTGGTTTCAGCCACATGAAAAAAGGAGATCATGGATCTAAGATCATGATCAACAATTTAATTCTTTGTAAATGAGGCCAAGATTGATTTTTTTTTTGGTGATTTTTTTGCCCATATGGGAGATCAACAATTTCTAGTATTCCTTGTGGCACATTTTAGAACCTATCGAACATTTGACAAATATTTGTGATTATTAAAATTTAATATCTAATGTATTTCTATATCTTATTTAATAATTTAAAATCTTATATTAAATAATTTTTAATGTGGTATTAGAATTTTAAAATAATCAAAAAATTTTGTATTGAAATCATATTATTTTTATATTTAACTGTAAATATTTATAAATAAGGTGAAATTTGTACTTTATTCACAATTTAATATAATTATACATGGGGAAGCGTGTTTATTTTATAGGTAATTTATTTTTATTTAGTCTTTTATTAAAAAAATCATCTTATTTCTAATAGATTAAAATTTTTGTGTCGTGTGATTTCTCTCGACAATGATAATTATGGCTCGTTGCTCGAGCTGAAACTAAGCTCTAACTGCACTTTTGTTCAAGCTGATTCCGTAGCCAAAAGGAATGTCGATCGAGGCAATGAGAAGCGAAGAAAACTGATTTACATCAGGATTTGCCTGCCATAAAAAGTTCCGGCAGGAAGTTAAATTAGCCGTCGGTGGCAGGAAAGAGGCGCCCCCCCCCCTCCACCCCCTTCAAAATCATGGGCTTTAATGTGGAGGTGGCGGGGGAGGGAGGTGGTGGTGGTGGTGGTTGGGGTGGGGGGGGTCATCTACACACATTCAAATGCACACCGACGATCCTACGTATAGCTTGAGCTTTATAGATACGACGTACGTGGGCAGGCCTTAGGCCTCCTCCGCCGCCTCCTCCTCTTATTCAGTTACGTGTTGGGAGTAACTCGAGGATAGGATATAGAGCCTCGTTGGTTTGGCCATTTTATTGCATAGTTTTGATTCAATTCCGCCTAGGCCTCACTTTGCATCTTTGTGTCAATATATGAACAGAAACTCACTTTTGTGCCCTTGTGCGTTTGTTCTTGTGATTGAATAGAGTGCCTGGGGAAGTCCGTGATCTTTCTCCTTTCTTTTTTTGTTTAACGTGAAATTTTATAAATATAAAAAATTAATTAAACTAATTCACATTTTATATGACAAATTTTACTCCATTTAATTAATTAAAACCACGATAAAATAGTTGCAATCTTGCTCCCATTCTTAAAAAGGGACAAGTTCGTCGCTTAGCTCTTGGCCTCTACGTTCACGTCAAATGGTTAAGGATCAGTGATGGAATTTTTGTAGGCTATTGCAAATTATTGGTAAAAAAGTCAGCTGATGTTGATGTCTAAGTTATGGAAGATAACTCAGACTCGGATAGGCTACTGCACAATTAAATTACTTACAGGGAAAAGTTGGGCGCATGAGGCCCAACCAACTAACGCAGTGTATTCTACTGTGGGGGGTATATTGGAAAGTTAATAAGTATTATTGTTATCACGTGTGACCTTGTCCGAATAGTCCAACTTATATCAACTGTTGGATTTTTTTTTTTTTGACAGAAACGAAGTGCAGGAAAATAACTTTTGAATTTTTTTTATCTACTTTTTATTCAATCACAAACTTCAATTTATACAAAAAAAAAATAAAGAAAATAACTAAAATGAGCATTAAATGGAGAATATCATGACAGCTTGTTACAATAAGTTGAAAACAACTGAAATAATAATTTCTTAAAGATTAGGTCTTCACTATAATTTACTAACTAATTTATTTATTTATTTGTAACATAATTCAAAAGTTGCTAATAAGCCTTTAACCATATTAATGTCCTTGTAAGCAGCATATCAACATCAGTAGTAATTTTGCACTAACAACTCCTGAGGTCTTGTATTCAACATTCCTCCTTAGCTCTAGAGCTATATACTTCAAGTCTTTTTCTTAAAAACTTATACCGAAGTTTGGGAAGTGCCTTGGTTAAGATGTCAACATTTTGATTTTATGTTTTGCAATAGATCAGCTGTATTCTCTTTTTTTTTTTACACCTTTATCCAAAAATAGAATTTCAACTTGAAATGTTTTATTTTGTCATTAAACATTAGATTTTTTGCAATTGAAATTACAGCTTGGTTATTCACAAATATTTGTGTACTTTCTCTTTACTTCATATGCAAATCGGCCATCAATTTCCTAATCCAGAGAGATTGATTCACAACATCAGTAGCAACTATATATTTTACTTCTACTGTGGATTGAGCAATGACTTCTTGTTTTTTAGAACACTATGAGAAAGTACTGGAACCAAAACTAAAACAATAACTTGAAGTATTTCTCATGTCATCAACACAACCAACCCAATCACTGTTAAAAAAACCATAGAAACTAAAATTTTTAACTTAATTGAATTTCAAACCATAATCAATTGTCCCTTTGACATATTTAATAATTCTTTTTGCTACTTGAAAATGAATTTGACTAACACAATGCATGTATCTTAAAAGAAGACTTACAGCATTCATAATATCTGGTCTAATTGTAGTCAAGTACATTAAGCAACCTATTAAACTCCTGTAAAGTCATTCATTAACCTTGTCAGTTCCATCTTCCTTAAAAAACTCAGTTAGCTTATATTCTATCATGTTAAAGTTCTTGAGAATTTCCTTGGCATATTTCTCCTGACATATGAATATCTTATTATATTTTTGTTGTACTTCCATGCCAAGGAAAATGTATTCTCCCAAGATCAATCATCTCAAAAACATTTTTTATTTCTTTTTTAAACTTCTCAATGTGCTTCATACTGCTTCTTGTCACAAGTAGATCATTAATATAAAGAGATACTACAAGTATTGCATCATAAGCCTTTTTGATATACAAAGTAAATTCACTCAGGCTTTTTATGAAACCTAAGTCAAGCAAATAAGCATCAATCCTACTGTACCAGGCCCTTAGTGCTTGTTTTAGACTATACAAAGCCTTTTTTTTTTAAACAAGTATACTTTCTCTTATTATCTTTGAATTGTAAAGTCTTTAGGTTGCTCCATAAAAATTTCTTCCTCCAAATGTCCATTTAAGAAAGCTGATTTGATATCTATTTGGTGTATAATCCAACCGTTTTACACAACTAGAGCCAAAAGCATTCATATAGTACCCAATCCACCCCAAACATTTGAGCATATCCCTTAATAACAAGCCTTGCCTTATGCTTGTTTACAAAACCATTAGAATTAAGTTTAGTTTTGTAAACCCACTTGACACTGAAGTTCCCGACTTCTCCCTAAGATCTACTAGTTTGTGATACTGAGAGGGGGGGTGAATCAATATCACCATAATTCGTAATTCGCAGGTAAGTAAACAACTTCAACTTCTTCTTAAAAGCAAACTCTTTTTCAGACTCGACTAAGGTAGATCTATTGCTACCTACTAATCACAATAGTCCCCAAAGTCACCTTTCAAACACCTTGCCTAATAGACAATACGGATGTTCTTGTTTAAGTCTTCGTTAGGTTATGGGTTGGCTGATACTTTAGCTGAGTTCACAACTCAATTCAAAGCACAGAATGTAAAGCAAATTAAGGACACATGAGATTTACGTGGTTCCGTCAACGTGACTTACATCCACGGTGGTAGGGACTCTCCCTCTACCGAGACTATCCACTATACTTGTGAATACAGGTTACAATGGATGTCTTTAATTCTCTGCTCCTTTCAATATTGCAATTACTAAGCAAATATAATACAAAGAGTGTCACTTACTGTGTCTACTCTTCTTCTAACTTGTCTTGCCTCTGTTGAATTGAAAGGCTGCTCCACTGCTGCTTAGAAGTTCACCGCAATACTCTCTAACCTCTCTTGAAGAAGTTTGGAAATACGTTTAGTTCAATGCTTCGTCGAATTTCTACGTTATTTCACACAACTCCTGCTTTCACCATCTTACGGTCTCACCCGTCTCCTTGTCTCACGGTCTCACGGCTTGCCTGTCCGTTTCTTTCTCTCCTGTTGTCCAGCCAAATTTCTCTCTCCTACCGCCAGATTTCTCTCTCTTCACCGAATTTCTCTCTCTTCACCGGATTTCTCTTCACTTTTCCATTCACCGTTGGGTTTCTCTCTCTTCCCGCCGCTCTGCTTCGATTTGGCTGTCGGGTTTCTCTCTCTTCCCGCCGGTCTGCTCTGATTTGGCCGTCGGGTTTCTCTCTCCTTCCGATCTGGCCGTATAGGTCTTTTTCGTTCACCCACTTTCGGCCGTCCAGCCGTGTCGTCTCCTCACTGACCGCTGGTGTACCGGTGGTGTGTCGTTCCTCACGGGTTTCTCTCCTTCTCCGGTCTGCGTTTTCTCTCTCTTGGTCCGCCGGTTTGCTCAATTTTTCGACCGTCGATGGCTACGTTTTCTTCTCCTTCCCGTCGACGGCTGCTCAATTGTTTCAGTTGTCCACTCTCCTCGCCAATCGTCTCGCCGTTATATCCATTTCTCTCCTATCTTCGACGACGGCTTCACTGTGCGGTACTGTTCACTAGACAGCACTGTTCACAACAGCTACTGTTCACGAGGCTACTATTCACGACGGCTCCTGTTCACTCGACTCGTTCGGTGGTATTTTTTTGTGTAGGGTTTGGTGTTCTCTTTGGTTGGTCGGTTGTCTAGATTTTGCTGAATGCTTAATATTGCCGACTCCCTGTTCTTTGTCTTCCAAGACCATTATATACTCTACTCCATGAAACCCTAATAGGGCTTACGCGGTGAATTTACTTTCTTACCCTTCCATATAACTTTACTTTCTTGCACACTTAAACCTAGTTGACAACAATTACAACTCATACAAGACTGTGGGAACAACAGACATTTAGTGCTTTTTTATGTGTTGGTCTATCCACTAGCTTCCAAGTTTGGTTTTTCTCAATCATTATGAGCTTTTCCTTCATTGTAGCAATCCATTTTGATATTTTGCAGCTTCTTCATATCTTGTAGGCTTCATTATAGCAACATTACATCTTTGATAAATATCATAGAGTGATCTGGTTCCCTTGACAGGTTCTTCATCAACATCATCATTCTCCTCCTAAAATTCAAGTTTCTTATCATTTTCCCAGCTTCAGCTTTCTAATTCAAGAAAGCAGACATCCCTACTGATAATTACTTTGTTGTTTTGTGGAAAATAGATCCTGTAGGCTTTTGAAATTGAGTTATAGCTTACAAAGATCCCTGGTTCTGCCTTTTTATTCGGTTTGTCTCTTTTAACCTAAAGAATGTAAAAGAAACAAAGGCAACCAAATGATTTTTAATTCAATAAACTTGGTTTATAGTCATACCACACTTCAAATGGAGTCTTATTTTACAAAGCTTTTGTTTGCAACTTGTTCAATAAAAAAATTGTTGTATTTGTAGCCTCAACCCGAAATTTCTTTAGCAACCCTTTATCATGCAACAAACATCTTGTCATCTCCATGAGTGTTCTGTTTTTTCTCTCTGCAATTCCATTTTGTTGGGGATTGAAAAGAGCTATTAGTTAGTGCTCTATGCCTTTATCCTAACAAAATTTTCTAAATTTTTCTAAGGTATATTTAGTTCTATTATCAGACCTGATCACCTTTATTTTGTGTCCAGATTGATTTTCTATCCAAGCCTTAAACTTTCAAAAGATATCAATAACCTTAGATTTAAATTTCATAAAATAAATACAACGTATTCTTGTATAATCATCAATGAAAGCAATATAAAATTTACTGCCATTTAATGATGGTATTTTTTGAGGTCCTCCTACATTTGAATGAATTAATTGTAGCTTTTGTGTAGCCTTTTAAGCCTTGTTTTATGGAAAAGGTAGCTTGATCTGCTTTCCATACTAACATACAACATATACTAGAAGCTTTTCCTTTAATTTAGACAATCCTTCCACCAAATTGTTCCTAAGCAGGGCAATATGATGGAAATGCCTCAATCTCTTATGCCAAAGCATTACATTACTTTCTTATTTGTGTATCGCAACTTACACTTCTTCTACCAAATTCAAAGCAAAGCATTTGCTTCTCATTTGGACTCTAAACATCTCCTTATCTTCTGCATCCTTGATTACACAACTTTTGTCTTTAAACAAAACCTTGTAACCTTTCTCTAATAACTATCTAATAGTCAAAAGGTTTTGATCAATTTCAAGAACATATAATATATCTGAGATAAGTTTCAAACCTAAGAGGCCGTCAATTTCAACAGTTCCTTTACATTTTGCTGCAACATATGCCTCATTCCGAAAATTTGACTTTGGTAATGGTTATTCTATCAAACTCCCTAAAGGGCTTAGAGTTATAAGTCATGTGGTATGTACAACCACTGTTTATTAACCAATTTTCTGTAAGGCTATTAGTGGCGAAGCATGATGCCATAAATAGCTCCTTTTTATGTTGTTAATCAGCAGTAGTTTTGGCTTCTTCTTGTTGCTGTTGATTCTTATAAATCCTCTCCATATGCCCTAAATGTCCACATTTATTACATCTTGTATCTAGCCTCCATCAGCATTTTTTCTGTGGATGATTAGTCTTTTTATAACGAGGACAAGGTGGATAAGTCTGATTGATGTTATTGTTGTTATTGTTGCCTGAGCTTGTTTCAAGTTGTTTTTTGTTGTTTTTTCTTTTCTTGTTCTTACTTCCATTATTGTTTAATAATTTGGCTTAAAAAGCACCCTCCACAAATCCTTCTTGCCTCGTAAGCTTCCTTTATTCCTCTACTTGTAATGTATTTAAAAGTTATGCCAACATGATGCTTGACAAGTCTTTAGCATTTTCCAATGATGAAATTGTAGCCTCAAACCTTTCAAGAATTGCAACTAAAATTTTCTGAAGTATTATTGAATTAGAAAATTCAGTATTAAGAATCTTTACCTTATTAACTCTAAGAAGTTTGTTAAAATAGTCCTTGATGGTTTCTAATTCCTTTATCCTTTGCATTTTGAATTCTTTGATTAGATTCATAACTTGTATGCCCTTGACTTTTTCCTTTCCTTCATACTCTTTCTTGAGGAAGTTCTAGATTTCATTTACAGTCTTCAGTGTCATGATTCTAGTAAAGATTGTAGATGAAATAGCTACAAATAAGCTGGCTCTTGCTTTAGATTTCTTTTGTTTCCTCTTCTTGAGAAGCTTGATTTGTGCCATTGTTGGATTATTGGGAAGAGAAGGAACTTTATACTCATCTTCAATAGCCTCACACCAATCATTTTTATCAAAATAGGCTTTTATTCTTATAGCCCACATTTGATAATTTGTTTCGTAAAACACCATAGGTGCAATTGAAGTGAATAAAGTTTCTAAATCCATTTTACAAGTTAAGATCTCTCAATCTCACGACTCTCTTAAGATTTTATAGGCTTTAATACCAATTTGATGGAGTTTTTTTTTTTTGACAAAAACGAAGTGCAATTATAGTAACATAACTTTTAAAGTTTTTTTTTTTTTGATCTGTAAAAGGCTACTTTTTATTCAATCACAAACTTTAATTTATACAGAAAAAATATAAATGAAATGAGCATAAAATGAAGAATACATGGCAGCTTGTTACAACCACTTGGAAAAAACTGAAATAACAAACTCCTAAAAACTATATCTTCACCATGATATACTAACTAATTTATTTATTTATTTATTTATAGCATAATTCAAAAGCTACCAATAAGCCTTCAGCCATATTAGCATCCTTGTTAACAACATATCAGCATTAGTAGCAGTTTTGCAACAATAGTTCCTGAGGCATTGTATTTAATAAAAATACTTGAAATCAAATAATATAAAAATTTGAATAATTCAAATAAAAATTGATTGATCAGTAATTGAATTAATTTGAAATTAAAATAAATTGAATTTTGAATTGTTTAAAAATAAAAAGATTAAAAATTTAATATATTTAAATTTTGATATATTTAAAATCCAAAAAACTCGAAATTGATCCAAAACTCAAAGTACCCCAAATTCAGATGATCCGATTAATTTGAAATTGGATGAGTTAAAGCTCAAAATATTTGAAGCCCGAGAGCAAGATTGAGGTTGGGCAACGGAGGTGCAGCCAAGGGTGTTCATTTTATTATGGAAGGTATGTTGAGGTTTTCAAGTTTTATCGTATCATGAGTAACATAATCGTAATGCTAAGTTTATAACTCTGCCAATCTTTATCACAGCGAAAGAATATGAAGGAAGATGACTGATGTCTGCAAATTGCCAAACCTTGTAAAGTTGATATTCTTTGTTCTTTCTTTGCGCTCAAACTAATTTCACCGTAATCTGCAAGTGACACTACTGCGGAAAATGACAGTTGATGACACAGAATAGCTTCTTTTGATGCACGTCTATTCGAGCACATCGTTGTTAACTTCTTTCTAACCGTCTAGCAATGGCCCAGTTATCCCAGGACTTCTTTGACTTAGCATATTCGCTAAATGAGTGGACGAACTAAATGACATCTCCAGCTTCATCAAAAAATGAAGACCATCTCACGAATACACCAATGAGGAAAGAGAATTGTAAAGATTTATGGCACAGTTTTTTTTTTCTCTTTTTTTTTTCCCTAATATATAATTATATAATTATGAATTTGTGGGTACAAGTAAATTGAACTACACACACGCACGCACGCACAAAAAAAAACTTCACTGGCATATAAAGAATGGTTTCAACCCAGAGAAATTGAGGGCAGCATGTTGTCTCCAGAGAAAAAGACATTGTTGCCATGGATCCACATATGTGTTTCCTCACCTTGCATAGTCACATATGCATGCCCATGTCTCAGATGGGTAGGTCGTTATTTAGTGGTCTTAGTCCGAGAAATAATGGACCAACTAGGCTGGCCTACAAGGCCACCTTGGACAGGCTTATTAATATTCATATGGGTGGGTGGGTCGTTATTTAGGGCTGCTTGTGCAGAGAGGGAGAGGGGATCAGGCAAATTAAAATTTATGAAAGCACATGGACCCAAAAAGAAAAAAATCATGAAGGCAGGCCTAGTTATTGAAAGCAATGACAATTGCATGCTTCCAACAAAATGGGAAGAGAAGACTGATGATCAGCGTAGGAAATCTGGCCGGCATGAAGTAAACATTCGTTGTGTATACAATGGCATCAGATTAGTGTATCCTATACTATCCTGTCGTCTCCTAGGTATCCAACGCGATACGTCCTAGACGTTGGAAATCGAACCCAAATGACTCCAAATTGAGAAGGTTCATCACGGTAGCTGGTGGAATTGATTGTGTATTGGAGCTCAAAATATTATACCCACGAGCTACAGCTAAGGCTACGTGATAGTCTTTAAGCTAACATCTTGAACTCGAAATTCAATTAGAATCAATTTAACAAAAGTTCATATATAATATATGGAGTAATGATACTCTTACCGACTTAATTTTTTTGATTAAATTGTACGTATACATTAAAAATCAAGGAAGTAGAGTTATATTAGAAAACTTTCTATGATTTGATTCATTAAGTGGCTGATTATGTTGTGAGCTAAAGAAGTTTTTTTTTTTCCATAAATTTCATACTTCATTTTTAAGATTAAAAATTATGATCTCTAAAATAGATTTTTATTTTCTTAACCACTAGATATTTTTTTGAAGAATCATTAAAAAAACTCTCTCTCTTAGGGTTTTTATTTTATTTAATTAGATTTATCCACTCCAATTAAAAAATTATTTATAAAAGTTGAATTACCAAAATAAGATGAATATTATTGTTCCAATATGTGCTATATGAGTTGTGACGTACGATGGATTCGGTTTTCTTATCAACACATTTTCTTGTATTAAAAAGAGGCGAATACAAATTTACTTTCCTACATAATCTTGAGCAGGTAATCAGGGGTTTCAATTTACTGTTCTCGCTATCTCTCCCCCTCTTTTTGTGCCAGAAAACAATGGTAATTCAAACTAATACCATTAGTGGATGCCCCTCGATGTGCCATAAGTCAATCCTCGAAACGTACTTCCAGTAATATGAATATGACACAATGAATAATCTAGATTAAATTGGATGTAGAATAGAACAATAATCATATGGTATGCAACTTGTTAGAATTATGGTAGAAATAAAGAGACTAAAGAAACAAGCAAAGAAAATCCTTGGCATCGGTTTTGGTTGGCAAGATTATTGTACTTTCTATCTTGTCAAACAAAGATTAGAATCCTGAAGTTAAAATCTTCACTGTAGAATCGTCAAAGAGGTATAATAATGCCTTTGAAATCTCGCTGTAGATGAAGATAATGACAATTTGAATTGAATTGAATGTAGAACCTTATAGAATAAAATCATTAAATAAAATTTAGTAGACACTAAATTTAAAATTTTAAAGTGTGATTTGAGTTTTGAATTTCAGTTTTTATTAATAATTAAATCTTGTTTTTCCACTTCAACACGACCCCAAAAAGGAATTTTTTCTAGATTAGTCCTATCATTGCACGAGACATATCATATTTTTCATTGAATCTAAAGTGTGAACTTCATACATTAATGTGGGTAAACTTAATTTTATATTGCCTGACTTCAATGCCCAAAACACTACAAGACACACAATCAAAGAAAGGGAAAAACTTTCAAATCCATAACTAACACAAGACTCTTCTTCAATTTTCCTTCATTCACGGAGTCGAATTCGAATCCTCCCATTTTCTTTGCCAACGACTTTTGTGGGGCTTGTGGGCCAGTGGTCTACCTTGCAATGAGGTCCAAGGGGACAGCTTTTGCATAGCATCTGAAAATGATGCTTATTAATCTTATTCACATTATTTATAAGTATAACATACATATAATTTTACATTATAGAAATTTATTTTATTATTATTTTTTTTTATTTCAACTGAACTTAACTTAAAATTTTGTTTTCAATCACATTCAAATTTAAATTAACTTGACTCATAATTTAATTGAGTCAAATTAGAAATATTCTATAAAAAATCATATAACATTGTACTTTTATAAAAGGAAGATGCTTGTTCCCTTTTATCATGAACCTGTTTCCCCTTTTGAAAGCTTTGACCTTAGCCACTCGAACGAGGACCATGAGCCAGCAGCTTTAATTACACCACTCACATGGATTCATTCAAAATGCGTTGAAAAGAGAAGATTATGGTCCCTTATCCATTGTCAATAATTATTATCGTTGCTCCTTTGCTTGGCTTTGATTTAGTGTTGTTTGAGAGTCAATTACGCCGATGATGAGTCCGTGACTTGTTCAAACGTTTTGGTTAAAACTCTTCCCTCTTTTCTAGACGAATCCCTCATTACATTATCCGCATAACTTCTTATGTTGTTGATGGATTGTTCATACAGTAATGTAAAAGAGCTCAGTTTCCTGAACTTGATTTCTTTTTGAAGTATTGTAGAAGAAGAAAAAAAAATTGTCCAATTGTGTTGAAATTTTGCGTTTTAGTGTTATGGGGTCCGAGTTTTCGTCATTCTTAAATTCTTTCAACAACAATAATTTCTATAATACCCGTTTTGTATGTTTGTCCAACCCAAATTGTGGGACAATATCCCTTATGCCCGTCATACTTCAAAAATGTCTGCAACCAACAATTGGCCTTTGCATGGCTTTTATATTTAATTAGAAAACTCTTATTCAAAGCAATCACTTTCAAATTATTAATGTGGATTAGTAGAATTATACTTACAAATCACCTGCTAGTATTAATGGTAGATGTTTTCTCCATTTTTCTTTAATTTTTGTTTTTTGCCCTTTGTTGCTACAAAGCTCAGTCTACATGGATGATTAATTAATTTTATATATGAGTATAGCCTAATTTACTGTCATTAACTTTTTTTTTTTTTTTTGGTGAGCCATCATGAAGTAGTATTACATGCCAATTTATAAACACTGTACAAAGTTCACTTCTTTATCTAAACTCGATCCAAAATATAATAATTTCAAATGAAAACATGTTCTTATAATTATCAGCCTTAATCCATGACAAGGAAACTAATGCCATGATGGAATACTATGAATATTTCAATTTTCTAGGTATATTAATAAATATCTTAAATATGTCATTGTTCTTCGCATAAATAAGGACTTTTTGACTCCCATTAAAGTAATCATTAAAACAAAACATTACCTCGAAATTTAGCACCAATCGATTCTCTGGTCAATGTGCCCGCGGGTCCAGCCGCAATCCAAAAGCAAATGGGAATCAGCGGGTCGTGCTCATATTGTAATTTCAATATGAAAAATGTAGCTGAGTCGATTATCGAGTCGAGCTAACAACTTTGTGGGGTTGCCATTTTTAAGGGGTGTAGATATGTAATAAACTCTAATTCAGTGCAGGTACTCAATCTCTTTGTCAATAGTGGTCTAACAGCACTCGCGATTTACTGTCAATTATGATACCATCCAATAATCTTTAAATATAAATGATAAAACCCAACCCAAGTTTTGCTAAATTACCTTAGTCTTTTCGTTATAGACGATCATATATCATACGACGGTTAACTGTAAACTTATATATATATATTTTAATTTTAAGGGAGGTGAGTGACCAAGAAAAGAAGAAAGAATTATTAATACTAAACTTATATATAGATTTTAACAAGAGTTTTTTCAACTAATTATCCCATAAGTACAAGAAATTCTATTAATGAAAAAGAAATGCTACTAAATAAAAAGTATTTTAAATTTACCATTTATCCCTTAATCAATATACCACTGGACAAAGTTATTTTAATTTTGATATATATATATATTTTTTAAATAATACTATTTACTAAAGCCACGTATATATGAATTTGCATGAATTTAAAAAAAAAAAAGTATAATTTTATACACGTGAGATACAAAAAATTGCCTTTATTCTCTTAAGAACCTCAAAATATAAGAAAACCTTTTCTACAAGACAAAAACACCATAAAGCCACTCCCAGTATACTCAATCAAGGATACTTAAGCCAAGTGTTTACATCAAAAAACAAAAAAAAAGTCAGTACTTCTGATCAATTTCTTCTTCGTCATAGCATATGCTAAAAAAATGATATTTATGCAAATAGAAGACAATTTTGATATACCATCACTTGTTATTACTAGCAAACTTTTTATATCATTCAAAATAATAACTTGATTGTAATTTTACATATATTTATGGACTTTTTTTTTTCTTAAATCTAAGGATATTAGAATTGATATTCACTCTGAAGTTTCTGACTTGAAATTTTATGATTGGGTGAAAAAAAGTTTTGTTCATAGTTATTATCATTATTTAAATGATAAATATAGTTATTATCATTATTTAAATGATAAATTATTAAATCCAGATACCTTCAAATGACGCCTAATATACATTGGTGGAGATGGTAACTAACACTTTTACCGTATTTCTTAATAATAATAAATAACTAAAAGAAAAGGAAAAAGGAAAAAGGAAAAAGACACCACTTCCTAGATCAAAAGCAAAATAAAGGTTGGTGCAATGATATGCTTCTTTTTTGACAAAGAAGAAAGTTAGGGGAATGATATAGAGAGAGAGAGAGAGAGAGAGAGAGGGGGGGGGCCACCACTCTCTGCTTAATCAAAGGTTATGGACAAAAATGTAATTCCACCTCTTCACCTCACGACAACTTGACAGCCAGTCGGACAAAAACAATTTAAATAGCCTCAGCTCAGCTGCAAGTCAGAAGAAGAAGAAGAAGAAGAAGAAGAAGAAGGAGAAACACACGCACGGACACACCCATCCAAAAAGAAGGCACTCCAGACACCAAAGTGGGCATCGCTCAAATTAACCGGAAATGCAATGGCCATCGTTGCTCCTCCATTTCTTCCTCTTAACAACCGTGCTCCTCCTCCCCTCAATTCCCGTCGTGTTTTCCCAGTCCCAGTCCAGTGTCAGCGATGAGTACATCCGCTCAAAGTGCACCGCCACATTGTACCCGGAGGTCTGCTACGCCTCCCTCTCCCGCTACGCCAGCGCCGTCCAGCAGAGCCCATCCCGTCTGGCCAGCGTGGCCGTAGGCGTCAGCCTCTCCCGTGCCCGCCACATGGCTTCCTACCTCTCCTACCTCTCCCGCCAGGCCGACTACGGCTCCGTCCCCCGAGCAGCTGCCGCCCTCCACGACTGTTTCTCCAACTTCGGGGACGCCGTCGACGAGATACGCGGCTCGCTCAAGCAGATGCGCCAGCTCGGTGCCCGCTCCGGCTATTCCTCCACGGAGTCATTCCGGTTCCAGATCAGCAACGTCCAGACCTGGATGAGCGCCGCCTTGACCGACGAGGAGACTTGTACGGACGGCTTCCAGGACGTCCCCGACGGCCAGCTCAAGGCGAATCTCACTGACCATGCCGCTACCGTCAAGATGTTCACTAGCAACGCCCTCGCTTTGGTTAACATTTACGCTGCTCAGGGAACCCCTTAATGCAAAATTTTCTAATTTTCTGCCTTTTTTTTGTTTTTGGTCAGAGTATTTTCTTAACCGTTTGATTTTGGTGGACGGACATATACGTGTGACAGTGAGTGTGGTAAATTAGAGATGTGTGCTCTTAATCTAATGTTAATTAGTCCTATTTTTTTCTAGTATACGAATTATTATTTTATTTTAATTAATTGTGGTGCATGTGTTCTTCGATTTTTTTTTATTTTTCTTTTTTTCAAAACATAAATATAAGTTCATATCATACAGAAACAATGATACTCTGAGATTAAATTGTTTTTATATGGAGAGAAAATTACCAATTTAATTCCCATGTACCAGAAAAAAAAACACATGACAAATTCTGCACATTAGCCATTACTGATTAATTATAAGAATGATTGTTTAGAATTATTAACAAGAATGCAAATTACAGAAAACGGAAATGATAATCGGATGTTGCTTCCATATGCAATCCAACGTAGGGTCCATATAGAAACATCATCATGATGTCTGTCTGAAATAAAATTATATATATATTAGTACGAAAATTAACAAAATATATATGTATTTATAATTTTTTTAATATTATAGTTAAATTATTTATACATATGAATAATCTTTACATACATTTAATGATTTTTGTATAAAAAATTTAAATTGAAAAAAAATATATCATTATCTTGTCACTCAACCCAACCCACCTGTGTCACATCAGTTGCGTCCGTTAGTTGCAGCTGATTTATGCACTCGGGTCTCGAGAGACAATAACTTTTAGGGATGTGGTTTATCACAAACATGATTACAATCTCCATTAAAGTTTTGCCACCATGCCATGCGCCAATAATTATGATGTTTTCTAATTAATCGTAGCACACCAGAGGATCGATCGACTTGATTACAGAAAACTTACGATCATACCTACACATGAATCATTAATGATTATTGACCCTTGGTATCCTTTATACGAGATTTGGTTTCCTTCATCTTTACAATCTTTTCTTTTATTTCTTTGTCTTGGTTTCTATTACCTTGTAGCTAAATGGCTAGGACGTGAAGTAATTTATTATTTAGTTATATATATATATTATTGGAAGAATATTTTTACGGGCCGGAGAGATTATTAACAGGAGGAAGCTTTAGGTGGAATTGATCCATAGTTTCCCATATGATGTGAATTTCATATACCATACCATATTCAACTTTTAATTAAGATATAGTTTGACTTAGACTCGTATAGTCTCTGTCACGAAGACTTAGCTCACTCAGCCGTCTTGCTGCATAATTTCCTCCCACTCCTTCACATTGTGTTTGGATTAAAAACATGGGCGGTGAGAAAAGTAGGAGAGAGGACAAAGGGAGAGAAAAATTGGAGGTGAGAAAATTTTTCTGTCATCTCTGATACTTGGAAAAGGGTAATGTGGGGGGGGGGGGAAGAGGAAAAAGTAAAAAAAAAAATTTGTTTAATAAAGGATGAAAAATTAAAAAAAGAAAAAATAATATGTATGAGAATGTCAAATTTACTCTTCGCAATACATATATATTTATATATCTCGTTCCCTGTGATTACTCGTGAAGGGGTGAACTGTTGTTTACTCAATTCAATCAAGGACTTACAGGAACAATGGGGGGGCTTGGTGCAGGGGAAGAAACAAGTCAACGTACGGTATTCCCCATTTTTAGTCGTTGTATGGAGGACATGGATTGAGAGAAACAAGATTAAATTTCGAGGCAACGGCCGTAATTGGCAGCACTTGGTTGATGTCATTCCTATTCCATGGAAAGCATGAATCAGTGCCTCAACCAGCGATCTTCCAAAAGTATTGCGCATTGAATTACTGCTTTCTGACGAAGCATTTAAATCTCGGGTCAAATCTGAAAAAAAACTGGGCATTAGGTAACTCGGCAGCCACCAAACTATTCGAGATTAAAATGGAATGTAGATGGGTCCTCAATAAATCGGGGCCTGCTGGCAATTGTGGAGTTTTATGTGATCATAAAGGTTTCTTGTTGTGTGATATGAGCTCGCAGGATTCCAATGTGACAGGGGTTTTGGCAATTGGAAAGACACCGGAATTAACTGCACTGTATCAAGTTTTCAACAACGATAATTTAATTATTAAATCAGACTCTTATAATATTGTATGTTCAATAATTAATGAAAACTTATAATTATAGAAACCAAGCGATATTATTTTTTTTATGATTAAGAAACCTTTCTACTTTACCACAAGTTATACTTTGTTTATGTTAGTAGAATAATAAATCCTCATATTGACATTTTAACTAAATAGATTGTTATTAAAAATTTTAATTTTATAGTTTGAAAATGATATTTTGAAAATCTTGCATTTTTGTACGTACTCTGTACTTTGTAATTATTTTTCATACTTTTAATAAAATTATTTTAACTAACTTATCATATATATAGTCTTTTAATAGAAATAGTAAGAATTAATAATTTTCTTCCTAATTTTGGGAGGAATAAGTTTGATGGGTTAAAGAAAAAAAAAAGTTTTTCTTTCTCTACAAAACATTTCCCAAGTACAAGCATTAACTTTATGATTATTATTATTATTATTATTATTATTATTATTATTCTCTCCCTCCCTTTTTCTACCTCTCAAACATAATGTCAAGGGACATATCAGTTTTTAAAACTTTATACTTTTATGTTGAAAGTTTTGAGTTTTAATTATGAAAAACAAAACAAGAGATTATAAGAATAAAAAAAATTATTATGATTATAAAACTTACGATCTAATAAAACTCTTAATAAAAAAATAATTCCTAACTTTGTTTTTTTTTATCCTTATAATTCATCTCGCCTTCAATGCTTATTCTCAAGACTTTGCTAACATATTTTGCTTGAGCTCGACTAAATTTATTTACTTAAATCATTTGAGAAGTCCGAGTTTGACGGTCTGTGTATAACTTCTTATTATCCCGTAGCCTTTTGTTATCGTGGTAATGTCTGAACCCTGACTGATTATTGGGACTAAAAATTCAGCTGCTGTGGCAACAAACCATATGCAGCTGGCTGGTGTCACATGACTCGCAATTAACTTAACAATGAAATTGAAATTGACCCATTTGGCCTTGACTTATTTGTCCGGGTTCCCTGATCATCTAGCCCAACAAAACAATTAAATGTGGGACTTGAGATCCATTTGGCCTTTACTGTTACATTAAGAATTACCCTTCACACAAGCAACATGATATATATATGTATATATATATATCAAGAAATCTATTTGGCCTATTATGGAGTCAAGCTCTGTAGTTATCCAAAGGAGACATTCGAATGCAACCCGTGAAAGGAAAAAGACTGGAAAGTGTATTTATTGGGGACGACAAAGCAGAGGAGCGACAAAAAGCAATTAAATTGGAATATGGGTGTGTGTAATCCTCGAGCCACTCATAAAGCTCTGCTATTATGGTTCACGAGATGCAAAGTTTGTGGCAATTATGGGCGATTTGTAGGGCTCTTTGAATAGTTTGGGATAAGGGCTTTCAGAAAATTATTGTGTGGAGTCAGACTGTCAATCCGAGCTTGGAAAATTGGCAAAATCTGACAGAAAACTTGATCTTTACATGGCGCTCCAATCTGAAAGCCACCATTTTTTTTTTCTTTTTTGTTTTTAAAAACCGCCATTGGGGAGTATCGGTTGCGGGACACTTTAAGAGAAAACAATTTTTGTGCTGATTTTCTACCAAATTTAGGTACTTCTTCTACTACTCAACTGGGAAGTGTGGGACGCCCCTCCACCGGGTTTGAGTGAGCTGCTACATCGGGACAGGATTGGCCTTTTTCTCTTGCCTGTTTGATTGCTTGTTTCTTTTAGAAGCAAGAAATTGTTTTATTAATTGTGTTTAACATGGTCGCCTAATTTTGTGGATCTTATTAATTTTATATCATGTCCAACAGTTACAGAAAAGATAAAAATGACGTTCCTTTGTATTATCACAAATCAACTTAGAATTTTTTTTTTTT
>CM038608.1:7665405-7764011 GCA_021533255.1 Ceriops tagal
TTTTTTTTTTTTTTTGGGTGATTAAATATAATTAAGAAGACTCTTGGTGTTCACACACATCTAACTAGAGCCCCCGTTACACTTATGTGGCGAACAAAGTTAGGAAAACTTCATAAAGAGGATTTGTGCATATCAAGAAACTATTTCACTCAATTAAAAAAATACATTATATATTAAATTACAAAAACATAAAATATTAAAATTTATTATTTAGTATCACATCCTGCTCATGTTATTCGGTAGACAACTGGTAATTCGGTACTTTTAATATTTACTTAAATACGCGAGTTGAAGTGGTTTGTGCAGAACGACAAGCACAAAGTGTAGGAACGAATCAATTACGATAGTCATTGGTAATAAAATCAAATAACAGCGTTGGTACCTAGTGATTATCGACCAGAAAACGTGTCACCCTACGTTACATGACCGACCATTTTGAAATTATAGTTTGCATCAAGTTAAACCATAAACTTGTTCGAAACTTGTATAAAAAGTGATTTGCATGGTTAAATAATTGTAAAAGAAGACCATATCGTTAGTTTTTGTATTTTATGACATCAAAAAGTCGATGAAGGGTCACATCTCCTTCGTTTACAATTATTTTACAGATTCAATGGCGTAACGGGGACTGCACATATAGATTCAATGGCGTAACGGGGAATGCACATATCAAGGACTCTGTCGCTTGACTTTTAAGAGTGCAAAACCTCATCTAGAACTGGGCAGTGTTGCTTTACAGGACAGATTTTGTACAATTTGGCGGCCATCAATGTATTGTGCAGACCCATTCTTCCGTAAAGTTGCATGGCATTTGGCTTGTGTATGTCAATTGGTTGGGTGCACACCGTAGGTTACCGCCCTTTGAGGCAATCGTCTATAAAAATTTCTTGCCGTTCAAAAAAAAAAAAAAACTCCATAATGCTTGATGGACCACCGGCCAGCCGATGAATTTGATGACCCTTTGTTGGGTTTTATTGAAAATTGACATGTATACTACGATTAATCCCTCTGCTCTGCTTACCCTCTTTAATCAATCGAGTTCTCGTAAAATTTTTAATTTTCTATTGAAGTTTTCTTACTCTTTAAAAAGTTACACTTGGTAGCCAATAATTGATTTGGTTTTTATTAGAATGTCTAGTTAATGCTTTATTTGTGTTCCTAATTAACGTTTCATTCGGTCTAACATAGTTTCTGTCAGGATTCCCTCCCCCCCCAAGGCGACAGGTTCTCTTTTCTTTTTCTTTTCCTTTCTTTTTTTTTTTCCTTTAAAAGTATTCACCTCAGTTCCAGAGACCATTTTAGAACGAATGGGACATCAAAGACCAAATTAGAATAAAGATAATACTTCAAGGGCCAAATGTAAGTTCCATTGTACTATTATGAGCATAATAGAATTGAATGCATGTTTATGATTTTTATTATTAACTGTACTTAATATGTGAACTCATATCTTAAATTTCTCTAGTTCACTCCATCCATCTATTTTTTCTTTCTTTTTTTTTTATGGCAAGCAAAGTGGACCGATGATTCCTTGTTACGTCGGCATGTTTTACTTTCACCCTGCATGCCTCGCTTTTTATTGTAAGTCTCGTATCCTACATCATTAGTTTGTCACTTAACCACGTCCTTATTACACAAAAGCCGTAGAGAGAGAGAGAGAGAGAGAGCATCTACGTTCTACGTCACTGTTAAATTAAGCAATCGCTTGTCAGTGATTTGGCTAAAGGAAGCTTCCACATGGTCAAGAGACTTCAAATTCAATCCCAGCCCCACTTGAAATGTTAAAAGTCACGGAAATGAATTGAAAAAGACTACTAATGACAACGACAACGACGCCTAATGACAATCAAATGCAACAAAATGTTGTGGAATTGTGGGAAAAGTTCCCTTGATCCACTCCATTTCTCTCTAATTTAGGCCCCACGAACCAAATAACAATTGCCACCTTATGCGCCACCCTGAACCAACCTCGGGATTTTAAGCTCATGCAATTGAGCAATGAAAGAAAGACTGTCTTGGTGCAACAGTGAGATTACTTTATGGTATGAATTAAAAGTCACGGATCGAGTTCAACTAGTAATCTCTTTTATCGGATTACAAAATGTGAAAGCCTCGTGCATTAAGATGGGGTCGAAGAGTGAAAATAAATGCGAAATAGTAGGAGAAAATTTTACATCATTTCAGCGTCAAAAATTGTAGATCAGCTTGATATTTTTGTACGTTATGCTCGTCATGCCTTCGGGGAGGCTGCAGAGACAAAAAGCACAATCGCAGAAAAAATGTGCCAGTCGAGAAGATCTACTGAATATGTTGCAATGCTACAGAACTAGTCATAATTTCTGGTAACGTGCAACTGCACTGCCATTCCCGGTATTGTATATCCGTGTAGTTAACTGTTAGGTGAAGATCTTGCCGTGAATTCCTTAAGAGCAACGTCCACCTACAAGAATATGCATCAACACGTCAGCCGAGCAACTGTTGCATGGTGTAACAATCGAATAATGTTCGGGATCTTACGAGAGCGAGCAAGCGCTTCTCGAGAATCTCTTCCAGCTTCTGATGGATTTTTCTCATATTGCTCAACGTAGAGACGGATGGTTGCACCTTCTGATCCAGTTCCCGATAGGCAGAAAACCTGCACCCAGTGTCAAGGAGGTGATGAGATGGCAATTTCCGTAAACTTTGAACAAAGCAAATGTTGTAGACGGTATCCTATTTAACTAGCTTGGATTTGTATTCATTTTTCATCATTCCTTTTGACCATAAAAGGAGAACAAATTGAGTTCTGAATTTTTAGCACAATCCAGAGTCTTGCAAAAGTCCATACATATACACACCTTTAGATGAATTATATTACACTCTGAGATCATTTCGGGCAAGCACTAAACCCAAGGATTTATAACTAGGCGTTGTTTCTTCTTTTTTTTTTTTTTTTTTTTTAGAATCAAGTTTTTACTCTGGGCAGCCTTTAAAGAATACCTAACCAAAGAGTGACTACAAATCCAATCAAAAAAGGAAAAAGGAAACAGGTTTTTCACGAGTAGACCAAATCGGGATTGTATTTACATATTGCAAAAATCAGTAGTGTTAAATATCTCCAGGCATGGTAAGTTCATTTTGGTTTATGCAAACAAGACATCTGTTGGAATAGCAACGTAAACTTTGGGTAAAATATTTCCACCATGACTGCACTATACCAAAACAATCCTAACAATCATAAGATCAGGCAGCAACAGCCATAATTCATAAGCCTAAGTACAATCAACCAGCCTTCAGATAACAGATTCAATTCAGCAACACAAGTTAGTTTTCATTCAAGTTTTGCTGGGTGGCTCACTGGAAGCCAGTTAGAAAGTGGCTCCTCCAAGGTTTTACATTTTAATTACATTAATTAACAGACTGTTTTCAGGTTAAGATATTGGCTTGAGAGAGTCAGCTTACCAGTCGTGAACCATCTTCCAACAAATACCAAATTCCCTGGTGGCTTGAGATAGAACCATCTGCTGGATCTTTGTACTTGAATTCATCAGCATGAGCAACATTTGACACATCTGATTGTATTCCACTTACAATCCTGTACAAACAAAATTATAGACACATTAGAATATACCATTTTTTGATAAATTGAAGCCAATATAAAATGATAAATGGAAAATTTAGAGAATAAACCCAAGAAACAATACAAAAAACATTGAAAGGAGGTACTGAAGTCCAATATGAATATTATCCCAAAAGCAGAAAAGGAAAAGAAAATGATTCTCGGGCAATATGGTCCCCAAACTCTTACACAAACAAGGATTTGTTGAATGTGGCACATGACCATAGATATTGTTTTCGGTTGAGGTTATTGTTAGTGGATATGATCATCTTAAAGGCAAATATTGAACATTCGTGCCATATGTAGCGAGTCATTCACCAATATTAATAGTTCATATGAAGTAATGATATCATATACAACTACATTGTGTACCAAGAAGGGGCATGCAAAGAATACCATTTTCTTGCAGAAAAACCAGAAAAGAAATTCATGTTACAAAAACCTGATTATATTAGTTGACATCTCAGAAAAGATCAGGTTTTGAAATTTTCATCAAAAAAGCAACGTGGCTTGAATACAATGTGCATAAGAATTTTATTTCCTTGTCTTTTTGATTATGGAAAGCATACAAAAGTTATGAATAAATGAAACAATGTTTTGACCTCATTCTGAACTAGGATTCAGTACAATGCTGACCAAGCAACAAATTTAGCAAACTACCAGAAACTGTAGTTATAACTAGGTCTTTTCATTAGGAATATTCAACAGAAGAGACTCCAGCACATGTCATAACATATCCAGGCAGGAGGTCAATTGCTCTTTCATACTTCATGGGAGCTCTACCCAAGCCTTAAGGTTCAGAAAGCTAAATTGTTGCACAGACGTATGTAAAAAGTGGCGAAGGGGTGCGTTGAGATTTTACTTTGAATTGCACAGGACTAAACTAACGCTATAGGATTTGAAATGGAACCAAAACAGAGGAACCACGACTAGCCACTACAGGGCTAACAGTGATTAAGTAATCAAAAGAAAATTCAGGGTGTTAAAATCCAAAACCAGGTTAGAAATTTTAACACAGGCAGTAGCTTCAGCACAAGTTCAAGCTGTTTCAAAATGGAAACAGAAAATTGTCATTGCAACATCAATATGGTTTCTGTAGAACAACATATTAGTAAGGGTCCCGACCCAATAAAATAACAGTAAACCATTCCTTAAAGCAACATTGATAAAACTTGCCACCAGTAGGTGGTTTGAAGTGGTGCTTGAGACACACTCATTAAATTCACCAAGGGAAGATTGCAATTGAACCAAGTGGGCCATCAGTTCCTTAGCTGTAGTTGCATCAACATTCTTCAAGGGGTGACAACCAGTCAGATGACTCCTTGTTTTAAGAAGGAAACATTCAAAGAAAAAAAAAAACACATACCTCATAGTCAACAAGTATAATATTGGTGACCGTAGGTGGCCCAACGCATGTGAACTACATCTTCAACAGTCACAAGCATTCCTCCATCGATGTTTTCCTTGTTCTTATAAGCTAGTACAGATAGCCAAGCCAAGACAGCCCATATTCCATCTTTCTCACATATGTGATCCAAGCCAGTTTCCAGATACCATTACTACCGATGACATTCTATTATTAGATGATAATTTGGATCACAAATGTTCCACTATGCAAAATTTGACCAGATCCAAAGCTTTCCTCCCCACAGATTGAGCATAATCCAGCATCCATCAGATTACCAAAAAGCTTCCAGCCAGTCAGGACCTAAAATTGAATAGCAAATAACTAATTGTATAACTCGGCTACCAAGAGCATCAATGACAATCATAAATGATGCCACAATATACCTCAAAGAACTTCAAATTCAAATGTTTGGCAACAACATCCAGTGCAGCTGATGTTGGCATGCTCCTACAAATAGCAAATGGAAACATGTCATTCTGAAATTGTGAGTAAATTTATGGATGAATGGAACTATTACATAAGACAGAAAATAGAAGCAGAAATAAAATACAGCAGAGTGAAGTTTAAATAGATCAATTATATCGCACAGAGAAGAGAGAAACATGTAACATGTAATCCAATATTGTTGGAGTCAACTTATACCTAATCCCAATGCACTTGTGTTCAGATACATAAATAAATGTACTACTTTCCCCATGTAACACCATAATATAGAAAACAACATTAGGAAAACTTACATAGTATGGTTCTCCCTTGGAGCAATGCATCTTATAAGTATATTGCCAAAAGGATACAGACTATAGCATTAATTTCCCCCCTTTTAGGCCCACTAGAATATAAGCTCTCAAAAGGATCTATTATTAGAGAATACAACTATATCAAAAGGACATTCAAGTCACAGATTTAAACCAAAGAGAATTGTGATTAATGCATGAAAACAATCTTCAACTTACACCCTTTGGCAGACTAACAACTAAGTTAGGCCCCCCTATACTCTTATGTTCTTGTTATCTTGCCACTTTGACCAGTTTTTTTTTTTTTTTACTATTGCACTTTATATGGAACAAATACATTCAATGCCCTCGATGATCATATGAAATCATGGCAAAATATTTTTTCAAAATGTAATGCTTTAACAAGAAGAAAATTGCATGAATTAGCACCCTTAACAAGGCATTTTTGTGTTTTATTTTGAGAAAGTTAACCGAAATAGAAGAGCGAAATATCAACCCTGCTTGGTAGAACTTCATCATATCATGTCTGACAGTACTTTTGTTAAAAGAATGGAGCTGAATCGCACTTCATGGCCAAACCTTTAAAAAAAGTTAATAGCAGAACTTGGACCATTAGTGAAAAAGGTGGTTTTAATTTAGGAAATTTACTCTGCTCTTCTAGTTTGGCCTCTAAAGTCACAAGTTATGGAAAGGAGAGGAGAATCTTATGCATTTCCATTAGGGTTCTAAACAAGGAGAAAGAAACCTCACTGCCTATACTTCCTTCTCTTCCATTCACATTCTTCACGATATTGAAAGGCCACAAGCTGGCCTTACAAATACTCACATATTATACACACATAGAAACTCAACAAAGTCTCTAATCATAAGAAAACAAAAACCAAATTTATGTAAATATCCTAACACTTGATAAGTTTAACTGTAACAGTCAATGGCGTACAATTTGGAACCAAAACATCAAAAAAGATGCTAACATTGTCAACAAACGCACAATCAAGAGAACTGCAAGCATAGAAGGCTGAAAAAAAAATAAATAAGGAGCAAAGTGGTACAATCTAAACCCTGGCAACTCCCTTCTGCCCAGCAGAGAAAGAGGGTATGGCTTCAACTGCATTTGCAGCAATAATGGCAACAGTATATGATGGAATAACAAAGAACATGAAAAATTAATAGAATTGTAAATAGAAGATTTGGACAATAATGCTTTGCATAGAGAGCAACAAGTCTGAGAGTACCTTTTACCAAGAATCATGTACCATCAGCAGCTGCAACCAAATTCTGGTGGTTCAACATCAGATTTTGATTTGCCTAATCCCATGAGAGTAACCAACTCTTTAGCATAAGTCAGATTAGGAACAAGATACCCTCCTCCGAGCAATTTCTTAAAAAAGAGTCTCTCTCTCTCTCTCTTCTTAAATATTATAATTTATTTTATAATATTTATTTTTTTATTTAATTATTTTTAAAAAAATAAAAATTATATCACATTATTTATCGATAATGAAAAAATAAATCTATTATATAAAACATAAATAATTATTATATCATTATATTTAATAAAAAATATTAAATATAAATAAAATTTAATTAATAAAATTGAGAAATGAAATGAATTTAGAAATAAAAATAAATGAATATAATGGTGAAAACTCTTCTTCTTCTTCTTCTTCTTTTTCTCTCAATTTTTAGGTGGGACAAGGCATGCCCTCGTGACAGCTCTCATTTGCTCCTCTTTTTTCCCTTTTTTTTTTTTTGTTTTTAGAAATATTCTCATTGTGCTTCTCATATTCATTCATACCATATATATATATATATTTTTCCCCCTTCAACGATTTTGATTCAATGATCCCCATCGTCTTTTTTACAAGCTTAATAAGATTATACAATGGGATCAATATTATGAATTGATTTTTAAATGCACGAAAAGAGATTTAAATCCATTTTTTAATAACTATCATTAAATTTAAGTATTTTACTTGTTTCAATCAATTGTCTTAATTCAATAAAAAAAATTCATCGATCATCTGCTTTTAAAAGTCTTTCTTCGGTTTCTTTAATTTATGATTTTAATTATTGGCTTAATAGGAATTGATCCTAGTGATTGCAAAAACTCCTAACAAAAAAGGTATGATTATTGATTTTGCAAGTAATTGTCAAAGATTTAGAAAGTTTAAAAAGATTGATTTAAGATACATGACCATTAAGAATTTGCAAAATAATGATGAATTAAACTACCATTTGGTAACCAATTGCATGAACTATATATATACTATAAATCGGAACTCAATTGGGACTAATTATATTTGTGTTCAAAGTTATCCAAATATCCGTATACATTATTTTCTTTTTAACAAAATTAAAATTTATGTAAATCTGCTCACAGCACAGGAAAAGGCCCTAATTTTTGTTCTGTTTGCAAAATGTCCAACGGGGCGTTACCTAAAATCACTAGAAAAATAAAAATCTGCATGCATTGCCAAGTCTGTAAAGAAAAGAATGGAAATCTCCACATACTTCTATTTAAATCCGAATTTAGAAACAAGAACAACAACACATTGCCCTATTGGTATATTGTAATGGGTGAATATTATTCAATTCTCGTATTATAAAAAAATATAATAAAAAAATTATATAAATATAGATATTATATATTTCATCATGTTACCTTTTAAAAAAAAAATAATAGGCCGTGACAACGTGTTCCTGAAAAAGTTTTTACCCATTTTAATATTTTTAAAAAGGGAAAATGAAAAAAAAAAAGCAAAAAAAAGGCTTATATTATTGGAACCATAACTTACCCCACGTTCTGCTGCTGCAAAGTTAGGGTACAAAGTTCTAAAGAAACACCAAAAAGGAAAGATATTAATGGAGGTAAAAGAAAAGAGAGATTCCACGCCTTCCTGAAAGATACAAATTTAAATCTTGAGGTGTCAAAAAGAAGGAACGTGAAGTGATAAAAAAAAAAAAAAAAAAAAGGCAAAAGGCAAGAACAATAAAGTGATTAGAATCATTCTTAACTCAATATTTCTTTTTTTTCTTTTTCTTTTTCTGTTTTTCAGTTTCAAAAATTTAATGCGTTATAAGTAATAACATTATCTCAACAATCAAATACAACTTTATATAAAGACAAAATACATATTAATTATCATAATTATGAATATATATATATATATATATATATATATAAAATTAACAACCATAATGAACTGAGTCTGTCAAGCCTTTGGTGTGTTGCTTAATATTCCATATCACCAATTGCAATTAAACATTAAAAAATTAAAAATACACGAAAAACATTTGTATCATTTTAATTGTGGGGACCTTAATTTACGTGAAAATTAAAGTTACATTTAATCCGTCTAATACTCTAGTCCAACACAAGGTTTTTATGCCTCAATTACAACACCCACTACTACCATGCTAGAAGTTAAACTAAACATAAAAATTAAGACCGATTAAAGCTAAAGTTAAGCTAAAACACAATGAATTAGTGACAGTGACAACCTAATACACACTTTAAAATTTTAAAACCAAAAAAAAAAAAAGTAAGATTAGAAAAAAAAAACAAAAAAAAAAAGCTAGTTCAACTCTGCTTCCTCCCCCTCCCCTTCTCTCTCTCTCTCTCGCTTCTCTCTTTCTGCTGTGGCTTCAATTTACTTCACTTAGCCAGCAACCGGCGGCACGGCGGGCTTCACCTTGGGCGGCCGGCCCCTCCCTCTAGGAGAGCTGCCAGCGGCAGAAGATGGGGCAGCCGGGTTCTTATCCTTCTTGGGTGGGCGCCCACGTGGTCTGCCGCTACCTCCCGAGCTCTTCTTCTTGGGCAAGGTCACTGGCGCGAACGGATCCCTGGGCTTGGGCGGACGTCCGCGTGGTCTCGGAGGCGCCGCCACTACCCCGGGAGGCAACGGAACCTTAGGCTTCGGCGGGCGGCCCCGTCCTCTCTTGGGTGGGGCATTCGGGTCGGGCCTCATGTAATTATTCTTAACCACAACAATCTGTCCGCTCTGCTTCATCTTGTCCAGGTGGTGAGAAATCAACGCGGCGTGCGCCGCTGGCAGATCAGGATGAGTGGCTTCAATTTGTCCGGAGATCGCCGTCTTGCTCGAGCCATTCTCCTCGTTCAAAGCATCAATAGCCGCTAAAATCATCTACCAAAAGAAAAAAAAACAAAAACAAAAACCTTAGTGTTACATTTCTTACAAAAGCCAAAAAGCAAATCATGAAGGAGACATTGTCTTAGTACCTCAGGGTAAGGAGGCAGTGTAGAAGTTTGTTGTGCAGAAGGTTGTGGGTTGGTGGGATCTTCAGCTGTGGCCATCAAAGTTTTCAACCCCTTCTTTTTTTTTTTTCAAGAAACCAAAGAAAAAGAAAATTTGGTCTTTTTTGCAGTGAACTGTTAAGAAATGGTAGAGCAGAGGATTTAAAAAAGTGCTGAAGAGGGCAAGAAGTTGATCTGACGGCTGGGGTGGTGAATTCGACGGTTAATCCTACGGTTGTAGTTTCTTTAAAAACTGATGCACTCGGATTGATGACGTGGTGAGGGGACTGGATTGGGTGTTCGACGCTTGTAGGATATGAATTTACGCCTTTGTTTTTGAATTGTTCACTTGTCGTGAGCGTTTCACCAAAAAAAAAAAAGGACAAAACATTTGAGCTGGTATCGGCTGTTGCGGATTTTGTTTTCTATTGTATACGTGTCCGCTTTTGATTTCAGGAATGATATTCCGGCTGACATTGAAATGAAGTTTAAAGTTAGAACCGAGCGTGTCTGATCATTGATATTTTCGGACCAGATCTGGCATCCAAGTGCGGGAAGTGGGGCCCAGCTTCGGACTGCTCGAGAGAGTTTTAATTCTCTGCATTGGAGGGGTTTGTGTTTGCCCAGGAAAACGATTCTGAGGGGAGTGACACTGTTGGTAAGACTGAGCTGAAGTTGACTGTTTCTTCAGCAAATGTGAGAACACTGTACTTCTCAACGTACATTATCTCTCCCTGGTTCTCTGATATTAAATCTGTATCGATTTTGGTTTTGTGGGCCGAGGATTGGATCATCATAAACACATTAGTTTTTGATTTATGGGTCCCGTCGCTACTTTTGGATTTTCAAACTCGAATACGTTGACGATTGACGTGGCATTGTGCTCGATGATTTGTGACTCGTCGCTCGGCAGCCTCGCCCTTTTTTCACACTAACAAAAATTTAAATGTACACAAAGATAAAATAAAAAAATAGATACAAATAATTATAATTTTTTTAATTCATATATTATATATTATATTAATATTTTACATATAACATAAAATATTTTTACACAATATATATTTTTAATTTATTTATATACTTCAAATTTACATATATCCAATATTTTGTTCATAATATTTTGAGAAAAATAAATGTATTAATAAATAATTTCTAAATTTTGTTTAAATTTAATAAAATAAAATATATTTTATTTTCCTAACTCCACATGTGTTAGATTCAACAAACATTAGATTTACAATTGTCATCAATCTCACACTTATATAAATCTATGTGTATAAAAGTTTACATCTAAAATCATCATTATCATAAGAACTAAAACTTTTGTCGAAATTATTTCACAATATTCAAATCTATGACTATTATCAATTAACAAAGTAATAAAAATGAAATGAAATATAAAAATTTGTATCATTTATTAATTATGTCAAATCTATTCATCAATTTTATGTTTATATAAATACTTCTTATTTATATTTTTAGTTTTCTATCTCCTTGTTAATTAGACAAGTTAGAGGTACATTGGTACTATCAAGATTGAGTATACACATGAAATTCCAAACACTTATAGGTTTAAAGCCTAAAAGTTCAAACTTGGACTATGATTCATCTTCTTCTAATACCCAAAACATAGTAATCTTTTCCAATTACTTTTTCCTTATTCTGATTACATAACTCATATAACACATAAAATTATATTAAATAGATAATTAACACATATAACTAACTTTATTAAGGAAATGTCAAGAAGGCATATCCTTATATGGTGTAACTACTTTTATAATAAGTAAAAAAGGCCAATTAATGTCATTAGTATGAAATATTAGTAAATTATGAGTTATATAAACAACTTAAACTTGTTAAATTAACTGAATAAGTCCAAGAAAACCAATACTCCAATTCTAATGTTAATTCTTCTTTAGAATTAAAAAATTTATAAGAACAAATGTTTTTAAGTCATAAAAAAGGAAAAAAATCTCTTAATGAACACCAAAATGATCGATAAGGATTAAGCCTAACAAACTCTCAATTCCACTTTCAATAAGCTCGTTATGAACTCATTACTCTTTAATTTGCTTAAGGCCCATGTATTTATAATTAGCACACCCCAAGGTTTTAGGGCAAATTTTATAAGTCATAACAACCTTTACCATTAGCACTCAAGTGTCTAATGCCATATACTAAGATCTACATCACATTAGTTATGACATTTCATTAAAATCTAATAAGTGTTTTTCTTTCTTTCTTTTCTTTATCTTCATAGGCCTATAAAAGGGTTTTAAGGATCTATAGCAAGTATTTGTAATACTTTTTTTCTTTATTTATTTCTTTCAATTCCATTGATTCATTTAAGCTTTTAAACACCTATGTCAAATTCCACGTCTAACCATGCATAGCACTTTTCTTGTCTCAAAGGTACTTAACCCAACCAATTACTTTAGATTAAGGCCTATTTCATAAATCTACTTGTTAATCCCAATCATGACATTTAAGAGTTACGATGTTATTATCTTTAAGTAGATTTAAGGAATATGGCTACACCTTTTATAATAATTGTAATTAATTAGTGAGATATAGGAAAATGTAGACTATTTTGTAAACTTTGATTTTTAAGAGGAATTGGTAGTATGCTTGATTGGTTACATAGCTGTTATTATGGTTTTAACTTTTACCTTGTAAATATGTTTTATGGTTCCCATATTACTTTATGGATGCCATAAATAAAATGGAATGCAATAGGTTTATCAGGAAAAGGGAATTTTAACAAACTTAAAGAGGAGACATGATGTTTAATGCCTTTTTAATGATATATCAAAAGTATATTAGGGTGTTGTAATGTGCATATATTGACTTTGAAATCATTATTAATCATTTTAGTATAATTAAAATACTATAAATGATTTGATATATTTGACCAAGATCTTTTAGAGTTCAGAAATACAATTACTTTTGATAGAAATAACAGTAAACCTAAACGAATGTTTTATACGATGATACTATTATTCATATATTTTTATTCTTATATTTTTTCTTTTAAAATTTTATTTATTTTTCTTATTATATTTTATAATTTGCTATAAAAGTATATAAACTAAGGTTTAAGAGGTGGATGAATTTTTTTCTTTTTTTATTATTTATATTTTTTTACAATAATCTAATGCACAAAAAAAGAAAAATTTTGAAATATTTGATATTATTTTGTATCTTTAGGTTCACCTAAATCATTTCAAAAAGATATTGTTGTTGAAAATTTTGTCTCATTTTTTCCTTTTTTTTATTTTTTTCATTTTTTAACTTTTTTCTTTTAGTTTTTCTTTTTCCTTTTTCCTTCCTTTGCCACCATCCAGTTTTTTCTTTTTCCTTTCTTTTCTTTCTTTCCTCGTCACAGTCCCCTACTTAGTTTTCATTTTAAAAAACTCAAAACTCTTATTTTCTCTAAGCCAATCATTCTTATAATCATTTTTCATATTTTGAGTTTAATAGGGCCCCAATCATAAATCTAAGTATAATTTATAGTATAAAAAACTAAAATTTAACTTTAAAATAGTTTTTTTTTGGTTGATTTTATATTGAATTTGGTAAAATAAAAGATAGTAGTACCTATTAGTAATGAAATATTGTTAGTTTACAAGCAACACATAAAAGATACTAATAAATAGAACTTTATCTACTAAGACTAAGTGCTTTGCAGTGATTGGTTGAAAGTAGTGGTTATAAAAGGTGGAACGAGCGACAACATGTAACTTTGAGTTAATGGTTATTGCCACTTACTGCTTTTTTTTCTATTTTTTTGCATATGGAAGGTGTAATTGGAGAGATTGGTAACCAATGTATTAGTAAGTGCCAATTTCAAGTTGGAATGTCATCAGCAAGGGACATGTATGGGGCAACCAGTCTTGGGCTGTCCATTGGTTTGCTTAATTTTTGACCTCCTTTTGACATATAACTTCTAGTAATACATAAATTGATGTGAAAGGATTTCATGGTGCTATAAATGACTTTTCTTTGTGACCAATGACAATGCTAGTGAGAGTTTAGTGAGCTTTCTTAAGACAGAATACTTAATTCTATATATTTTTTTAAGTCTCTAATTATTTTTATTTTTTTGAATATTTTCTTTTAAAAAAATTCATTATGTGTATATATTAAAAAAAATAAAATATATTAATATTATATATTGTTCTATGTAGAGGCTTTAACTAAAAAGGAAAAACATTACCACAACTTATAATAAGTCTTTTATAGGATTAATTTTAGTCATTGTGTACATAATTTTGTGATATGATTATTTGCTTATAAAGAGTTTTAGTCTTCTACTTGTTAATTTTATTTGAACAAATTAATTGAAATCCCTTTAAATCATCAATACTTTTATGGGTGAAACAATGCATTTGATTAAATATTTAGTTATTAATACTAAGTTTTAATATTATTTCTTGGTTTAATTATAATTTTTAGTTTAATTTAGATCTTTTATTTGTAATTATATCATCAAAAAATGCACAAAAAAAAGTCTCATAATCTTCTTATAGTTATCTTTGTTTATGGTATTATTAGTCAAAGAAAAGAACTCATCCACTTCAATTATTGTTTATCCATATTTTTTGGACATTTATTAGAAAGTTATTCCTCTTTATTCCTTTTAATTTTCTTAAATGCTTCAAAATTGCATTATCTTATAATTTATACAAGTACTTAAATGCTACTATCTTTCTTTTACCTTGCTTTACAATTACAATTAATGCACTTTTTCTAATGGGTTGTTTAATTTTGTTGGTTCCCTTATGGATTTTGTTGGCTTATCTTATTATTACTATGTCTTTCTAATTAATACTAGTTCCTTCTATAACAAGAGTCATTTATCCTAGTTATTAATGTTTAATTATTTTTTGTTAAATAGTTTCATTTAGCTTTTTTTATTTTAATAAATGAGATTATTTTAGTATATATTTAATATTTTGTAACTTTTAACTTTGCAAAATTTGCATCAAATTATTGAACCATAAAGTAAGAGTTAAAATGATATTATTACATTTGCATACTTAATTTAAGGTATATGAGAAAAGAATGACTTATTTTGGTTCATTAATGAGATGGCATTTAAGAATAATTTTTAAATTTTAAATTTAATCTCAAAATTAAAAGGACCACTGACTTTTAATTTTATTATAATAAAACTTATTTTTCATTTTAAATTATAATTATTTATTAAATATTAATTTATAAAATTTAATATTAAATATTTTATTTTTATTTTATTTTGCTTTATTTTAAATGTTTTATTTTTTACTTCCAAATAAATAATTCATAATCTAATTAAAATACAAAATTAACTTTACACGATAATGAATAAAAATGAGATTCTTAAGGAGATAAAATAAGAATATAACAAGATAAATTTAGCTGTTAGAAAAAAGAAAAATGAAAAGGGGGCTACTCCTTTCCATCGCAATTTCAAATGTTGCGTAATGATAGCGACCTAGCATTGATTAACTTCCTTAATGTTTACTTTCGCCGAAAGTGTTAATAATTAGACAGGCTAGCTGCAATTTTCTACCGCAAAAGCGAAGAAAAAACTGACCTTTTATGAAAAAGCCTGCATTCACCAAGCTCAGATAGCCGAGAATGAGGTGGGAATGCACGTGGAATGAAATAATTCACAGGCAAAGCCTAAGGCTGCGCAATTTAATGGCGTTGGTGCCCAATGGGGTGATAAATTGTGTAATCAATGGTTCAGATCAACATTTTGTTTCTCGGGTGTCGCAACAGAGAAGTATAGCATGCACCTCGCACGCATTCTTCTTAATCTGTAACTTTCTAGTCTTGTCGTCCATGGCGGGGTTAAGAGATTAGCGTCCTAAATTCAGTGGTGATGACTTATATTTGTACCATATACCCCGTTTTCATTACAAATAAAACGTTAGAATAAATTGCTCTCCAGATGAACAAAAAGGCTCAAAAGCCAAAGAATGTCAAACAAATGACCTGAAAGAGGTGGTTTTCCTTTCACTTTCGAATTTGATGTGATCATGAGCATAGCCAACTTTGTAATGCGAGAACTGAGAAGTATCAAACTCCTTTCCTTTCCACACCATGATATGGCTAGCCTACGCAAGCGCTTTCAAGCGTCAAAAAGGCTATGGTCTTCTGGGCATATAATGTGTTATTATTCTTATATTGCAAGATTAAATTGACACGGGGGATGAGATCTGTCAAAGGTGACCACCCAACATTTGACAACCAAGGCAACTCAGGACAGCTAGAGATAGTTTAGTTGGTATAAAAATCAAATCCTGCAGCTGCATTAGTAACATGAAGGACCACTATGGTTGCTTCAGCTTACTCAACTTTTGATGCTATAAGATTCGTAACATGACAGACATTTCAGCAGGATTCTCCAATAAATTATTTGAGCCTGCTTAATTTAGTTGATCCATGTTAGGTTTCTCTTGGTTTTGTACCTACCGAGCATCTTTTATGCTTAAAGCAACATCAATTGAGAAAACAATCTTGGCTCTTCATTCTAATTTACCTATTATATTTCTTTCTGGATCACTTTTTTATACATTCCATCTATGTCAGTCTTCATAACAAAGTATGTAGAACACAAGGCAGCCCCAAAAGCAGAATAAACACTCACTCACTTCATATACTTTACAAGTGGATACATGTGGTATACAAGT
The DNA here is from genome assembly GCA_021533255.1 of Ceriops tagal. Classification (NCBI taxonomy): domain Eukaryota; kingdom Viridiplantae; phylum Streptophyta; class Magnoliopsida; order Malpighiales; family Rhizophoraceae; genus Ceriops; species Ceriops tagal. The sequence goes on from CM038608.1 coordinate 7,682,090, forward strand.
AACTTAGCTCTAGCCCATCAAAAAATAAACAAACCCCATGTGATGAAATGATGATGAGATGAGAAGGTGAAGAAGTGATTACTTACCCCTTCTTTTGCTTCCCTGAAAAAGAGAAGAAAAAAAAAAAAAAAACAAGACAAACGGTTGCCTATCCTAACTGTCTATGGTAAACTGAGCTATGTACTTGGCACTGGAATCATTGTTGGATTTCTCCAGCTTTGCAAATCAGGCCATTTCTTACAAAATAACAAATGACAGCTTGCTTCACTTGACTCACCTACACACAAATGCACTCACCATCCTCCTTTTTCCTCAAAAGAGTGATGTTAAGCTAAACCCACGAAAAAATTGGGTTGACAAGGACACTAAAACCAGTAAAAATGAAAATAGGCAGACTTTGAGTCTTGCAGTCCACCTAGACCACCAAATGAACCATAGCAGCAGGAGCCTCCACTCTCCACCAATTGACTTCCCATACGAAACATTTTGCTGAAAACTGGCATTGCATTGGTCTTGTACTGTACCATTCAAACAAGAAGGTCAATGCTGTTCCCATAATGCAATCTGCAGACATTAAACACAAACTGAATGAATAAAAGATGTTCCAATCTGCCAGCAGAAATAATAGGAAGGAATTCAAGACGTGAAACTTGAGGCTTAGTTTACCTATTATAGAACACCATCTCCCATATTCCTTGCACGAAATTCCACACTTCTGAGGTCACGAAGATTATGTAAAATTTCTTGCAGGAGCTCTATCCCTTTATCTCCTTTTCTCAAGGATGTGATGCAATGCTTAAGAAACTCTCTATCTGCCTCAAGTGATTGTAGTCTTTCATAGACATGATTGACCTCATCCTCGATCGAAGACTTCTTGCTGTCCAGGTTAAATTTGTTAGCCATTTCTGACGAGGCAAGTGAACCAACCCCATCTGCATGCCCATTTACCATCTGATCTTCAGTTCCTGCCTCAGCTGCATCAAAAAGTGGAAGAAGTCTCTTTGCCTTTGTACCAATGATTTTTCGTTCCAGATGATTTGCTCCATTCGTTTCCTTGTAATTACCATTTGCAACTCCATCTGCCTCACTGCTGTGATATGAATTCTCATGGTAGCCATTGCCATTTTCTTCATATAGATGCTCGATTGGTTTGATGTCCTCAAAATACTGTTCTTCTTCATCACTTATTGTGAAAAGCTTCTCCTCCAAGACCTTCAATTCCTCAAGAATGGATATCCTCTCCTCTTCAAAATTAGCTAAAGACTCCTCCAAGTATAGAACTGCATCAGGAGGGGTGTTCTCATTTCCATTATCTAGATGGTTTTCAAAGCTATCTTCTTTCCCCTCATGATTCATGTCAACAGATAGTCCATCACTGTCCTCAGCATTGCTACAAGAAACAGAGGAACTTCCACTTCTTGTGCTACTATCTTTTCTTCTCTTCAACACCATCATTTTCTCCTTCACTTCGTAATTCCCTAGCCTCTTTCGATACAATTCCAGCTCCTTTTCTAGCTCTGCCTTCTCTTTCTCCCTCTTTACCAACAGTTCATTCAAAAGCTGCAAAGCTTCCTGATCGTATGCAGATTGCTCTTCCATCATTCTCTGATACTGCAAAGCTTCCATCTGCACTGCAGCCTTCTCTTCTTGAAGCCTATTTATCATTGCCATTGTTTGGTTGGCCGCTACTTCAGAAGCATTTCTCTCTTCTTCTAGTTCTACATACAAAGCATTTAATGCCTTCTTCTCAGATTTGAGAGCTGATTTTAGCTTCTCAATGGTCAAAACTCCATCACTTGCTTCTATGTCACTGATGACACTACCATCCAAAGAATCTTCTGTGTCAGCTTCTCTTCTGTTGAGGAACAGAAATTTCTTTTGAAAGTACTGGAGACAATCGATAGAAGTTGGCGTGTCAGGAATTTTTTCTTCTTCAATCTCATTGCTCTCTGATAAATGATTGTTTATCACTTGCTCACTTGTCTCCACAGATAGAGTCCTAAATTCAACCACATCGTCCTCAGCTTGCTTATACCCTAATGTAATAGATATCCCGCACAAGTTATCATTTCAGTAACAATATGTTACAGCATTTATGAGCAATAGTCATATGAGAAACTAAGGCTTACCATGGTCATCATTTGTATGGTAATTGACATTACTGGTTGTAGGGTCTCCTTCTGTTTGCGGATAACGAGCAAGAACTTCAATTTGAAGATCATCAATTGGTTCCTGATCAGGAATCTCGGTCCCTATTGAAACATCGGCTTCAATCTCATCGCCTTGGGTTTGAAGTGCTTCATCAGACTCTACACATACAAACAAGTATATCATGAATTTTTACCTGAATTCAAGATGGAAGCTTAGATTGAAAACACATTGTATTTAACATAGACAAGTTCCTATGTACCAAAAAAAAATAAAAATAAAACAAGTACCTCGAATGATTTCTGATTCAGTTTTCTCCCCTTCTGTCACTGAGCCTTCAAGAACACGATTGCTACCATAAGTAGGGGTTTGTGCTGTTTCAGGAATAACAACTTCAATCTCCTCCTTCATCAACTCACAATCTGCATTCAATCTTTCAGCATTGTCAACTTGCTCTGCTTCCTCCACAGAAAAACAATGTGCCTGCAATCTTTCGGCAATGTCAACTTGTTCAAGCTCCTCCTCCACCAAATTGCAGTCTGCAAGCAATCCTTCAGCAATATCAACTTGTTCCATTTCTTGCTTCGCCACATCACATTCTGCATGCATTCTTGAAATACTCTCAGTCATAGCTACCCCCTTGGGCTCAGGCATCTCAATCTTAGGCACCTCCTCATTTTCATCTGATAAAAGCAATGGCACATTCTCTTCAAAGCTGCAGCTTTCCTCAACAATTAATTCATAATGTGTTGTGGCCTGGCTCTCAAACTCCAGTACAAAGTCTCCATCACCACGATTTTCCTTCATTCCAATATCCCCCTTCTTTTCACTTTTCTCCTCTGCGGCACCAGAGCCCGTAAATTCAATTGGAATCAATTGACAATCAACTTGATCGATATAAAACTCAAGATGTTGAGGTTGAATTTCACCATGCATAACTTCTACGCAACCAACTTGGAATGTGATAGGCTGATTATGAGACGGACCATCCATTGACACATTCAAGTCTTCATTTTTGACAGGCTCTTCCTGTTGTTCAATATTCGCATCCTTTCTTTCACCTTCATCAGCAACCTTTACCTTGCAATCAAAATCGCAAACAGAGAATGAGGAATTCTCCTCTGCCTTCCTCTCCCTATTCTCACAAATCCCCTGCTCCTTCTTGCAGAGATCACTCATGAAACTTGATCTGTTTCCATGAGCTAAATCATCTTCAACAACTTGACCACTAGCCTCACTTTCCAAAGCAGAATTCCTTCTCTGGGCACAATCCAAATCTTCCCAAAAAGTCTTCATCATATTCATATAATGATCAGGAAACTCCAATTTTGAGTCCAAGTTGGCACCACAACAAGAGCACTTGAATACCACTTCATAATTTTCGCTTTCCTCATCTCCAACCAAGTCTTGAACCAATCCAAGCTGTTTCATCCGTGGAAAGAAAGCAAGCTTCTTGGAAAATTCATTTCTTGACAAGGACGAGCAATCATTGCACATATCCTGTGATTCAGCTAATCCCTGATGACTTGAGCAATAACCCAACTTGGAAATCTCGATTATATGAGCTTCACAGACAAGGGATCTGTAAGAATTTTGAGACTTTTGGGGCTCAAAGATATGATCTAGCCTAGAACACAAAAGACAAGGTCTTTTAAGGCCAAAGTAGTCGGCGAATTTGATGATTAGATAAGAAAACAGAGCATTTAGAAGAAGGAGAATGATCAAAACCCATTCCAGAATTGCATAGACTAAAATAAGTGTTATCTTGTTGGTGTTTCTGTGTATCATACATGCAAACTTGTTGGCAGCCATGGATGGTTGCTCTGTTCTTTCTATGTACATGGAGAGAGGGAGAGAGGGTACCAGTATATGTAGAGTGGCTTTATTTTGGTGCTTCGAATGAGTAGGAAAGACAGCCTAAGAAGGATCAAGTTGCACGCATAAAAAATTATATATATTCTCTTTAATTTTTTTTTAAAAAAAGGAAAAAAAAGTTATTGTGATTGAGTCAAAGAAAATTAAAGAACGTTTCATTTTTCCTCCTAAGCATGACGCATGATGCTCTTTTGACAGAATTAAGCAACCCCTTCAACATTCAGCTTCCAATAGATCAATCCAGAAATGCTCATATAAAATTGCAAACTTATTTTGAACATATTTAGTATAAAATTGAGTAAGCCTCATATAAACTGGTTCGTTTAGATCCTCAAGAGTGAATTATCCATAATTAGAGAGTTCACTTTGAATCCTCAGACTGTAGATTTTTGGAGCCTTTCCCATTGCCTAGCCTCCAGTTTCCTTTCCCCCCCCCCCCCCCCCTACTTTTGTAACTCAGCAGCAAAATGGAGTGGCCCACGAATCATTTTCATGAGTTGGTGGACCACCCTCAAAGCAAACTTTGGGGCCCAATTGGGTGCCATATGCCCTCTGGGAATTCATTATGCCAGTCTCTCTCTCTTTATGCCGTGTAACTTTTTGTCCCAAGAGTCTTTTCTTTTCCATTGCCTTAAAATGTGGACGAAGCGTTTCAATTTAGCACAAAATGCTTGGTTTGTATGATTGACATCTTTGTATGACCAGCATTGAATCAGCCATCTTGTTTGACAAAATAAGGAAGGATTGTAAATTTAGAAATGGTTTAATGTGTTAATGCTTTTCCTGCATCGGTCCAGTTGGGTTAGGCCAAGTCTGCACCGCCACACACCGACCCCATTGCTTACTTTCCGTTCTCCCATAATCATCATGCCTAAACTCCAGAGCTATTGCTTTATCATACATAGAAATATATGCCATGTAATTACCAAAACAATACATTAGACTCTTTTTTTTTTTTTTTAATTTCCTGGCATTTTAGTATTGCAAAACAATTTTCTTATATTTATACAAAATTGTATTGGTTCTTAGGAATTAGGGTTTGAACCAGAAAAAATAAAATTAAATTAAATATTCACGTACTCGGCCACTAGACTTTATATCTAATAATATACTAAATTCACATTTACCTTTTAAAGTCTGATCAAAGGCATACCATTCACAAGAATAGCAAATTCCCAAGGAATTACTTCCTCACAGCTTTGTTCTACAAGTCCCTTCATTGCTACAGAAGGTGAGAAACATGCCCAAGTAAGTGGAGACCCTTAACCTTTAGATCAGTTATCTTAATATACATATATGTGCGTACATGTCCCATTTCTTGATGGGAATCTAACTTTTGTTCTTCTAGCTTTGCCCCTCCAAATCATTCTAATTTGCTTTGGTGAAAACCCTGCTATCTTTTAACCCTACAGGTCCCAATCCTAAGCCAATTCTATGATCATTAAAGGGTAAAAATGATATTGATTCCTTACTTATGCTTCATTTATTTTTAAAGGTAGAGATTCTTCTCTGTTCGCTTAGAAATGTGTAAAAAGTACCTCAGTTTTCTTCAATTTTTGTGTGCATATTGGACAAATTTAAAGATAACGAGATTTCTTGATGAAATTTTAAATTCAAAATCCAACCTCTTTATTGTTTTGTTTATTATTATTATTATTATTTATGAAAGTTCAACTCTTTTTAAAGATTTGATCGAGTCTGTCTTCCCCTTACATTATAAATTTAAAGTAGCCTAACTATCCCCCTATTTATAGTTCAGCAAGTTAGAAAAGGTACCTTTCAATTTCGAAACCATGTGGCATACAACCCCATTTATTTTCCATGGTCCAAAATTTTGTGCCACGTTGACCAGAAGAATTTTAGCCCAACTAAAAAAAAAAAAAGGCAGCCAAAAAAAAAAAAGAACGACGGTCCCACCATTTCTTGGCTTCCATTCAATTGGCGGACCCTCGAGAGCCCAGACATGGCGTGGCTGAAAAGATACAATGAAGACTAATGGCCAATTACTTACTCGGCTAAATCTTGTATTATAATTGTACACGAAGGGACCCCTATTCTCATTTCCAATGATAACATTTTAATTTGTGTTCTAAGCATCAATTTTGTCACATCAAGCATGGATTCACCATCTGGATCTCCATCCAACAAATTTTGAGAGTACTTTCACGTCAGTTGAGCTTAATTATATGAATGCAGTTGAAACATAAGTTAATATTGCACCAATGATTGTTGGTTGTTATTAATAACTGTAATCGTATATTAAAATGTTGAAATATATAATCAACAAAGGTTGTTATAGCACACTATAGATTTTAGCATTTTAAATGTATCAAATTAATTATATTTATGTCAAATTTTGTTGTGTATGCAACTGGTTTTATCCACTACATCATGCATTATAGTTTAATTTTCAAGTACTATATGAAATCCACTTGGTAATTCAACTCCACAAGACGACATAGCCGGGCCAAAAACTGATGGATTTAGAGAGAATTATCTACTCTGCCTAGTTGGTGTAGCTTTGCTTGGTTATATGGTTGGTGTGGGAGTCTTATTTTTGGATTAATCCTTAAAAGGGGAGGGAGCCATCAGCCATACGCAAGGTGCTGCATTATGTCAAGCAAGGTGTAGGGCTCAGCCTCAAAGCATCAAATCATGCCCTCTTTCAGCTAGATAAGCATGTGTGACAGTTAAACGGTTCAAATCTACCTGACCCTTTGCAGGATTGCTTCTGTATAATTTGCTCCTTTTGATATCCAAGAAAAAAAAAAACTCTCTCTCTCTCTCTCTCTCTCTCTCTCTATATATATATATATGTATATGTATAAGATTCGACTCCCAATTTTCCTCCATATGTGGCTTCTGTGAAGTAACAATATGGAAAAAAAACCCTGTGCATATGTTCAATACAAAAAACTAAAAGCTCTTTTACTTATACGATGCAGCAGAAAGAAAAAAAAAAAAAAAGTAAATGTGCCGATAAAGTACTTGCTTGTATTTAGTATATTTCAATGCATATAAACATCCACAAAATTACACAAAACAAAACCATTTTTCTTCTTATATTAAATTCTCCTGGGAATGTGTTATCCTTTTGTGTGTCATTTGGACAGGAAATCCCTCACATGGTTAGTGTCATTTGCATCCTTAAGCACATGGAGTCTTCCTTGTAAAAGAAGGTGCGCATTGACAAAAACAAAAGTTAGGAAAAAAAAAAAAAAAGGGCAAATTGTATATATATTCTTTTATTTTTATATTGTAAAATTGATGAGGACCTATGATTATTTAACGACATCAGAAAAGTGAGTCACAGCTATGAATATGTGAATAAATGTGTAATGGGATCCACAAGGAAGCCCAGGTCAGGAAATGCAATGAAAAAGAAAAACGAGGGCTTGCCATGGCTTGTCTTTATTTAGCATCGCTACGTACGTGCACCAAGTGATCAGTAGCTAGCAGTCTGAAACAAGATTTGAGGAAAGAGAGATTAACTTGATCTATTTTAAACATAAATTTATATTATATTTTTATAATTATTAAATACATATTTATGAACCTTCACATGAAATTAATAATTACAACATTCTTTCAAAAATAAAAAGAGCAACCTATCAATTGTAGGCTCCTCAAGCATCTGCAGCCTGGCCCCCTCTTGGCAGTGCTACTGGACACAGCATTGCATCGAAAAGATTAAAAGTATGTCAGTTAATAATTACATTAATATAATATATAATTTAAAATTCAGAATATATTTCATATATATAACTTTTTCAAACACAATAACACTTGCATTTCTGCAGGTTTTTAATTCCAGAGAAATGGAAGATGTGGGACGGAGTCAGCAGCCCGCGCTTCACTTTTTTCTTTGTTGTCGTCTCCAATTTCATCGTTTCCCCCTTTCTCTACTTTTGCTTTTTGACCCTCCCTATGGCTTTTAAAAATCTACCCCCTCAATGATAAAGAAAGAAAGCAAAAAAAAAAAAAACCAAAAATGAAAAATCTACTCTTCCCCACTAAATGTTCAAGTACAAAAAGGCTTAATATTGTATAAAGGCTTAAACTTTTAAATTAGGATGATAATTTCTAGCATTGGATGCACTTGTTATGGTTCCATCCTATGTGCTAGCCTTTGTAGATTACGTGATAATTAAACAATGCACGCCCAGAATATTTAACTAAAACGACAATGCCTTGAGTGCAGTAAAAATGAACATGGGCAGGAACTTGCTGTCAACTTAAAGGCAAGCAGTGTTGCTATTTTGATTCTCAGTTGATTTTGAGTTAATTTTAGTTGGGATTCAATAGTTAGTTCGGTCCTTTATTTAAGCAGGTCAAATTTTCATTAAATGTAAAGGAAAAGTTTAATTAAGTAAAGGGCTTTGAACTTAATTTAACTAAATAAAAATTTAATTGGTTAGTTGATTAATTAATAACTTGCAAAGGGCTTTCTTCCTTGATCACGTATGCTTGCTAATTATATACTTGTTTGCATTGACAAGTTTAAATTCGTAAAATAAAAATTTTTAATAAAATCAATGGTCAACAAAAATTTATTATTTTATAATTATAAATAAAGAATAATAAATAATAACTTTATTTAGATTATTAATGCTTGATTTTTCAGTGACTAAATCTCCATGATTTAACAAAACTAATTTATTAGGGTCAATATCTTCGATTTAAAAATATTTAACGTTTAATTTCTTTCATTTTTATTTTTAAGAAGTGAAACAGTAAATTAAACGGTGATTGAACGTCCCGTTAAAAATCGTCCATTAACCAGGGATTCTACCATTCATGACCCCCGGACCATTCCAATTCCATAATTCCGGTTCCAACCGAAATTGTGATTTTCTCTAGGCGCAAACCTACTTAATGTGCCAAATTCTGCACAAAACTAATTTTACTTTTTCATATTGATACGAGTGTACAAGTACGTTACTACATATTCGGGATGTTCTTCATGTCAAGAGTGAAAAAAGGGATGTGTGCTCAGTTCTACTTCTCTCCCACTTTACTCAAACGCCTTGCATTTTCTTCTCCATATGCCTTTTTCCAAGTGGCACAGACCTCTACCAATACAAAAACTATCCAAACCATCGGGAACTTGCTATCATGGATCAAGTTGATCACAAAAATGTGATAACCAAATAAGTAAAATGAGATCAAAGCTAACTAGGGGGGAAAAAAATTGCTTCTTCTTTGCTCAAGTCAGCAGAATAGTTACATGGCACACAACATACTAAAAAATATTGGAGTTCAAAAGATTACCTATATTTGATCTAACCCCGTGTGGTCTGGTTTTAATATATGATACACCATCCATTCTCCACTTTTTGCAATCCATGAAAACGTGACTCGTACCGCAAACATCGATCTTTGGTGGGTCTAAAGCTAGCTAGCTCCTCACACTACTAGACTCATTTCAAGTGCATGAATACTCTGCATCAACCTGGACTATACTTTCCAAATGCCAGAACATGAGATTACAATAGGCCAGTGCTTCCAAATGGATTGTTTGTTTGTTGATGGGTGCTAGGATTTGCAGGGAATGCCCCAAATGCATCACCAAATGGATTTGTCGGAGCCATCATCATGTGTTGCTGATGCTGTGGTTGCGGATACATAGGCTGGTACTGACCAAAGGGATTCACCGGCTGTTGAGACATTGCTCCCATTTGAACTGCAGTAGGAGGGGCAATGCTGTTTGACATAGCAAATGGATCTTGTACCTCAAAGGGATTTGGGGCTGGTGCTCCATATACAGGCTGCTGCGCAGCTCTGTATGCTCCTTCATCATATAAACTGTTCAGTGTGAGTGTATCCAGTCCACCAGCCTGAGATTCACGACAATCAGAATGAGGATACAAACAAAATGCTCCTCAAATCGCAGAAATGCTAATTGATTTAGGATGATTAAACTCATTCCAATAAATGGAAAAGTTCATATCCAATAAAAAACAAGCCAGATGTCCAAAAAGGATCAAACTGAAGAGAATTGTATTATAGTTTTTGCTATTTTTGTATAAAGTATCTACTGTTATTATTCCATCAAGAATTAGTTCTTGTTTCTATGTCAGCAGTGATCGACCAATTCCTCACTATGGCTGTAAAAGAATATTCATAACAAAATAATAATGAGTGTACCAATTGCCTCTCGTTAACTGAAGAAATGTTGCTGCTTGGAGTGCTGACCAGGGCAAGTTCCCATCCAGTAGGATCAAAATCTTTTGCTTGACCAGCAGTAGCATTGAATGTTGGTGCAGCATTAGCATCTAAAAAATAAGAATTGAGTAACTGTGTAACATGATAGACAACTGGAATGGAAGGAAGAAAATTAGATATTAGAAAAGTTCTTAGAAAAGGAACAAAAGGTTACCCAGTTCAGATGGGACTATAGCCAAAGCGAAGGCATTTCTTTCCTCAATGACAGATGCATCAGTTGTTGAGTAGTTCAAACCCTGACACAATTGGAAAGGGAGAAAAGAGGAAGAAAGATGAAAATTGAGAAGATACAGAATAAATACTTAGAAAATGTTTTGTCCACCAATGTCACAAAACTATAGCAAAGCATTTACCAATAAATCCCCTGTGTCTGAGTTGTTTTGAGGAGAGGGAATAGAAATAGGAGGGGTAATATCAACATTGGTAACAGCTATCTCATCTGAAGGTACTGGCTCAGGTTCATCTCTGGATAATTCAGTATCTTCAGAAGGACCTTCTTCTGGTCTGTATGTAAGTTGAAGCTATTTCAAAGAATCTACTGTTAGTCCTACATATCTTCATATGCTACAAAATGATATTTCCTCCTTGTGACAAAATAAACTGTCAAGAACAAATTGCACATAGGGACAAAAATGGAGCAAAACCTATATATACATAGTACCACATATACATTCTTGCTTACCAGAATAAATCATGTCACCTTTTTCTTTAATATTCCATCTACTTCACTAAGTAACAAACCTGATTGATGTTCACTTCAATTATGAATTTGACCACATCAATACTTCTATATTGTTCTTTTTGTGCATGCTCGTGTATCTGGCCTGACAATTATTCCCAAAAAGGAATTATTTTGGCAATGTTCAAATGTGCCCTGATATCATTTCACTGCTGAGGCACTTGCAATGGCTACCAGATGGGGTACACTGATTCCAAAACCCATCAAGTTCACCAATCACTCCACTTGTTCATCAAAAGAAAGCAGGAGAAAAAAGAATAGTTGCAGCTTTATTTATTGAAGATCCTAGTATTTTAACATTTGAGCATAGTGACAAAAATAGAATGTAATATTTAATAATGATATAGATATCAGAAAAAAAAAATTCAACAGGCTTGTAATCAAATATGTGTCTCAAAAAAGAAAAGCAATTTTACTAACCAATGGTTCACTTGGAACAGTTACAACTCGAGGTGCCTCTTTTATATACTCTTCCATTGTAGTAAGAAAGGATTGTGGAGGCTGCATATAGAGAAGAGAGTAAAGCCATAAACTTGATGGCAAGAATGAGAAAAAAGGAAAAAACCACATAAACACTAAATCCATTTCTTAGCATCAGATACCTCTCTCAGAATAGGAAACTGAAAGTTCCTTGCAAGTTCCAATCCTTTGCAAATTTCATAAAAAACAGAAAGGCTTCCAGCCTGGACAAAAAGGCAAATAAATTCCTTCAGCACAGAATGAAGATAAACCTGCCCAAAACAACTCAAAAAATACAATATGGTCCACAACAAATGGTGATAGTGAGCAAATAAAGAATCATTGACCTGCTGACCAGCTCGTTTATACATGTCAAGGGCTTTGAAAGCTTCATGCCTTGGCATCTCAAAAAACTGCAAAGCAACTAAAATTTTAGCAGTAAATAGCACAATGTTAACTGGGATGAACAAGCAAAAACAGAAATTACCTTATCCACAAGATTGATTATTCCATCATTAATAGCACAATATATTTTGAAACTCTCCTTTAATACCTGAAATGTCACATACCATTTAAGTCAACAATTGATATTCTGAAGGCATCCTAGAAAGCATAAACTCAATCTCCACTCACGTTTTCCCAAGTTTGATATGCCACCTACCTATTCAAGAAAAACAGTCCACAATCCCAGACCACCAAGAAAAGGGAAGAAAATGATCAAATCTAGCAAAAATTTATCAACCCGTGGATTATCAATTTATTTATCACCCACTTTGGGAAATAGCTTCAACAAGTTTCTAGGAAGGTAGAAAAGGACTGGCCCTATTAAGTGTGAAAGATCAAACCCAAATCAATAGTCCAACTGTAGCAGTTGCATATTGCAGAGACTAGAAAGCAGGAAAGGAGATAAAGGAAGACATAATGGTGGACTTCTAGAAAAAGTAGCGGAGAGAGAGATAGAGAGAGAGAGAGAGGCCATACCAGAGCCAAAGCATATTGTATAACATAATTACCAACTGCTGCGCCTTCTGGCTGTAAAGGGAAGCAAGGCAAAGTTAATTTTTCTCGTATCAATAGAGTTCCAATACAGTGACTCAATGAGAGGAAGAAGTTCATAATTTTCACATCAGATATACCTGACAACCAACTAGACGATACAGCAGCTGCTGCAATGCAGGTAGCTGTTCCAATAGTTCTTCACTATCCAATTCCCTGGTTCTGCTGTAGCCCTGCTTAAAGATGACAAATAGTGATCACATTTATTAAATCCAGAGTCAATTAATTTCGGTTGAGCCCAAATACAACCATGCAGCAAATAACTTAATCAACAAAAATTCAGCATCAACTTTATAAGATCATTACTGATTGAAATAATTCCAAGATGGTTCAAGGATTGATGGGAGTAAAAAATCCTTCTAAACAACCAAAAGACAGCAAATGGAAAAACAATACCATGCTCCCCACATTTAATTATCCAGAAGCACAAGTATGATTTAAAGGATTCTAAGCATATTCCTCCCAGTCATAATAAAATGGAAGTTCTACTGAGGGGAAAAAAAAAACTCTTGAAATTAGTTAAGCATTAGACTATAAACCAAGACACAAAGACCAAGCCAACAAGAACCTTGACAAAGGCCCATCAATTACCCTCATAAGTCAAGGAATGAATCTTGTGATCAATTTTCTGTCCCATGTCATGTAAAATGACTACTAAACAGAAGGCATGGAAGACAAGACACTTTACCACCAACCAATCAAAAGACTAAGTAGTTAAATATCTCCACCTTAATCCAAAGATCTTAATTCCAATGACCAAAACTTGCCCCAAAACCTCCAATTGACAACTTCCATTTTTTTTTTTTAACTATAAAACAAAGAAACAAATTCAGAAGAACAAAGCAGTATATTATTTTCTCCAGACACACGGACAAAAAAAACAATACAACAATCTAGTGGAGACTGTGATTCATGGTGGGCAAAATTGCTGCTAAATTACCAAGAACTTGCACCAAAGCAGCATATTATTTTCTCCAGCCCAAAAAAAAAAAAAAGACAACAAATAGTTCTCCTTAGCAATTATTGCACATGCTAATAATTCCATTGCATAAACAAAGAACAAATTTAAGAGCACAAGACAGAGAAAAAATAAAAAATTATGAGTAGAGTAATCAGTTGCATTGTTGAAAATGCATAGAAATTATAATGTATCATTTACATGTATTCTATTTCTTTCTGTTTAAATCTAAATATTAGATAAGAATATGACCACTAGTTAAGAAAATTACCTTATCCTGCCCCTGACCAGGTTTAGGAAGTCGTTCTGCTTCAATGTCATACCTAAGTATCCTAAAGCATTCAAGCCTTTCCTCCAAAAACAGTGCATAAGTTCGTACCCAGGCAGAGCAATCCCAAGCTAAAGAAAAAGAGAAATATGATTGTTGAGAAAAAGACAAAAAATAATAAAATAAAAATGGCAGAATTTTTCCGAAGAATTAAGGCCTTTTGGTGTAGAGCACAAGAGAGAAAGTCTAGTTACCAATAGGACTAGAATCATCCTTGAAACTAGACAGTTGTAGTATGCGGCCTCTCTGTGAGAAATTTACTAGTTCTTCTCTGAAAGTAGGGTCACCCTCTCTCAGTAATCTATGAATAACAATCAATGTTTTCAGTGCCACCTGTTAAAGGAAAAGCAACATTAACATAACGCATGATCCTTCAATTTCAAAAAAAGAGCACCAAACTAAAGACTCTTTTTTCACATAAACAAAAGAAAACAGCAACCTAATGACCTTTTTTTCCCTTTTATATCAAGGACCAACGAACAGTTCTCTCTAGTGCATGAGAATTCTAGACAAGCAACACTTTGGAATATCAAATTCAGACAACTATATCATTTAGTCCACACATAGCAAAGATATTCACCAGAATGCAACACAGAAAACACAAACAATCTGCAAGTCAGTGTAGTACATGAAATTCATTAGCTTCTAGAATCCTCAACATGCCTAGTTTGGACAAAATAAACAAAATAGAAACTTTGTATTCATTCTGTTGATTAACAGTTAATTTGATATGTTTAAGCAACAGAGGCCCCAACATCCACAAAAAATGACAAGAATCATGACAAGACAAATACTGCTACAAAACCAATTCTACCAATCCTCTATGGATCATGAACTCCACCATGTCCATGCTAACTTTTGAACATGTAATGAGAAAGCATTGGGCCTCAATTATCATGCAATTGGCAGAAACATAACTGCATGACAAATTACCATGCCGTTCCAAAGAAACATTGATTAGGAAGACATTAAAAGATAACACAATCAAGACTTCACTTTAGCAAGTATGCACAATCCGATTACATTCATATTTCCAATAGTTTGCAAAACACTGCCTCCACTAGCAAAGCATCCGCTGCCAATCAAATTTATCAATGCAATCAGCATGAAACAAAAAGTAAAGTATTATAGCAGTACCCACTTGAAACATCAGATCCACAAAGTCACTGAAATGCTTAACTGATTTAGACCCAATTCACGTTTAACCAAAACAATCACAAAACCAATCCAAGAACAAGTTGAAAAAAAAAAAAACCCAAAAACAGAAATTGGCCAAAAAAAATATATATATCAATTATTACCGTCCAATTGTGGGTCTTGGCCAATCGGCGAGAAAGCGCAAGAATGCAGTAAGCAACATCGGCACGAGGCCGCATGGCTGAAGTGGCAAGCAAGATCTCTGCAATCCAAAGCAAAAATTCTCTAAAATCATCTCCCAAGTACAAAATTAAAAGAAAAACATTTTCTAATTTAAAGAAAAAAAGAATATGAGAAAAAAAAAAGAGAGAGAAAGAGAAAAACTTCGGAGATGTCTCTCCTTGGGAGGGCACTCGACGTGGTTGGTTGCTTTGACTATGGCCACATCCAATTCCTATAAATAGAAAGCAAAAACAAAGAAAAACGGAATTTTGAACAAAATAAAATAAAAAAAACAAAAACAGAGAGGAAACAAAAAAGGGAAAATAGTACAGACAGCGTAATCGCTGTTGACATGGGCGAGACCGACTTTGGTGGAGTCCTTGATGGCTCCATAGGCTTTTCTCCATGTCTGCAGCGTACCCATTTCTTTTCTTCTTCCTTTCTTCCTTCTTTTCTTAATTTCTTTTTATTATTTTTTTTCCTTTTTTCCCCTCTCAATTAAACCAGCCCAGATCTTTCTCTCTCTCTCTCTCTCAATATATATGAATCTCTGAGTTTCTTCTCGTCGTATTAGATTTGATTTTTGATAATTGGGGTGGTGGTGGTGGGGGTGGCGGTGGCGGTTGACTGGGTTATTTTTCTCTCTCTAGAAGTTCCTCTTTCTTTCTCTCTCTGTTTCTTGGAGGAGAGAGAGAGAGAGAGACCGTGACTACAAAGAAGAAGCAAAGTCCGCAGTGGAAAGACGCGATCTTTAATTCTGTTTATATATATATATATATATTATATTTATTTTTTTATTTGGTTTTGCAATTATTTATTTTTATTTTTCATTAAAAATTCTATTGCACGATAAAGTAAGCATAATCTGGGAAATATTCTTTCCTTTGAGAGAAGATTATATTTTTCTGTGACCTTGTTGGCTACTGGTCCTGCATTTTTTTTGCTTCAATTATTCTTTTTTTTTTTTAAATTTATATTTTACTAAGACTTGAAGGTGGGGGGGGTTTAAGTTTTAAAGTTTAAATCCTCAATTTCTTCCTACAAATATTGTTCTTGTCATCAACAAGACTATAACTTAACCACAGTTTTGTGGTTAGGATGCTTATTTGTTTCAGGCCAAATATGATATTTAATTTTTTTTTCAAAATATTTACTAAATTAAATTAAACACTTAATCATATATAACAAGTGACTGAATTTTTATTCTAAATACTTTCAAGTATATATAAATTTTTTTTTGTGAATTTGTAGTCTAATTTATTGCATAATATGATGGTGCAATTTTCTTTTATGAAAAGGAAAATTAGAGAGACTAGCTTAAGGGTGTACTTGGATTGAGAAAAAATAAAAATTGGGAAAAAGCAAAATTTTTTATTTTTTTCTATTGAAAGGAGATAATGTGAAAAAATAAAGAATAATTTTTTTTTCGAAAAAGAATAAAAAAAAATAAAACTGAATAATATGGATAAGATTACTAATTTTATTCTTCATGTCAATACAATAAAGATAAAAATTATTTATTCAATAAACAGTTAAGATAAGAATAATAATTAATTGTTTTGATTTTTATTGTAACTTTTATTTTAAAAACGTATAATAACTATATAAATCTCCATTTCCTTTAAAAAGGGTCATGTAATTTTCTTTTATAGAAAATTTTAATTTTTATATATGACTAATCATGATTTCAATTCTACACTTTTTTCTTTGCTTTGGTACATCTGAAATCATATTTATTGGTCTGACCTTTAATGGTAATCCACATATCTAATGTGAGAAATTATTGGATCAATGGACTCTTTGGGGGTTTTTTTTTTGGGGGAGGGGGAGTGGGAGGAGAGAGAGAGTATGAAATGGAATGTTTCCTAAGAGATATTGCTATAACTTGCAACATGCACAATCAACTTTTTATCCAAAAGCAAAAGTTTGATGCAAGAAAATGACTCCATTATTAAAGCAAAATGGGGCACAACATTGACTAATTTTACTTTACTCCTCAAGTCAAGCCCGTAATAATGGATCAATAGATTTCAGTTATATTCCAATATATCTAATTTGAATAGGAATCAGGGAGGTGGCAAATCCTTTGTTTTTTTGGTGGGAAAGCTAAACCAATTTGGTTATTAGATGGCAATCCAACCCACAAGAAAAAGAGATGTTGGCTGTTAGACGAATCTGACCACCTGACATAACATAATTTGCCAGAGGAGTCCTGCTGTTTTCCCCCTATCATATTCACGTGTGGGTGCAACCGGCTACACAACTAAAAATTGTAAATTATCACCAACAATTTCCAAAACACATTTGATGATAATTTGCTCAATTATGGTAGGAAAATCCAACTTACGGAGCTAAAGATCTCTGTAAGGCAGCATTGAACGAAGTAAAAAGATGAAAAAAATCAGTTTATAATACCGATTGCCATTCCGAAATAGGAGGACTAATTAACATTAATGACTTAAAAAGACAGGAGTCAAAGCTTGTGTCATTGGAGCCGGATCATACATTTTAAGCATCCTGTTTTAGTTCGGTTGCATGCTCTTACATTAACTTCATTAAAAACAGAAGCTTTAGAAACTTGGCCTTGATTCCCGACTTGTATTCTCTAGTTATTTCACCCCTTGATGCTTATTTTGGAAAGGTCGCTGAATTTCCAGAAGCAGAATGGATTGACAACTATTGTCCGTTTGGTGATCATAGGGCTGGCCATTAGTTGTCTGCCATTCGCTGACTGACTGGTGGACTGGTGATGATGGTAAGTGACAACTTCTTATGATAAATATGGTTTCTGATCTGGGGTTTGCCATACAAATGGTGGAATATGAATCTTGGCCAGCAAATGAAGGAACTAGCGTGTCACTAGCAGCAGAGTTGACAATGCCGAGTGTGGTTAAGGCGGTGGCTTGTTATAGTCTCAATTTGCAGTCCCAGCTTGCGGATGTTGTGTCTGAGATTAGCAACACTGAGTGAGCTTTGCGAGTTCTCCAGTTGCAATGACCGAACCATCTAGATGCTTATTTTTGAAAGGATCGCTGAATTTCCAGAAGCAGAATGGATTGACAACTATTGTCGGTTTGGTGATCATAGGGCTGGCCATTAGTTGTCTGCCATTCACTGACTGACTGGTGAACTGGTGATGATGGTAAGCGACAACTTCTTACGATAAAGTATGGTTTCTGATCCGGGGTTTGCCATACAAATGGTAGAATATGAATCATGGCCAGCAAATGATGGAACTAGCGTGTCACTAGCAGCAGAGTCAACAATGCCGGGTTTGATTAAGGCGGTGGCATGTTACAGTCTAAATTTGTAGTCCCAGCTTGCGAATGTTGTGTCTGAGATTAGCAAACACTGAGTGAGCTTTGCGAGTTCTCCAGTTGCAATAAGCATCAAGGGGTGAAATAACTAGAGAATACAAGTCGGGAATCAAGTCCAAGTTTCTAAAGCTTCTGTTTTTAATGAAGTTAATGTAAGAGCATGCAACCGAACTAAAACAGGATGCTTAAAATGTACCATATTGGTCCCCGATCTTTCTGGTGTGTTGCCTGGACGTGGTTCATTTATGATGCTAAACAACTGGTTTTCTTAAGTCTACTGCCAGTTTCTGCTCCAGAAAGGGTGAGTTATCTAACGTGTTGAAACACAATTAGCCTTGATAACCAGTTCACTTTCAAATTCAACTAAACTTGGAGATTCATCATATCCACTGGAACTAATTTAATTTGTGCAGGCAAATTTCTCCTATCCATTCTAGACATGAATTTAGTATGCAACAGTCTTAACAATTTGCTGAAGCTACAACAACATCAAGATCCATTCACCCGGAAATCTTATCACTTAGAAAAAAAATCAATCATGGTTTACAATTATAGCTTCCTTTACTGTTTATTTGGGATTTTTCCCTGTAAAAAATTTAAAAATATATAATATATATATGAAAAAAATAAAGAGCAAGATTCAAAGCTTCAAAGAAAAGGAAGTGCTCCAAATCAAGCTATCCCATTCTGAATCCACAGAAATCAGATTGAACTTTGATTTTCCTTGATGGAAATTTGGATTTTTACTTTCTTTTGTGATGGAAGATTGAAATTTAAAAAAATATTCCAAGTTGGCAACTCATCAAGGATGCGACATTGTATAGTCCCCCCTACAGTCATATTCTCATTCCCAATGAATGTAATTAGGTGATAATTTGGTGTGAGAAGAAAAAATTAAAGAAAAAAAACATAAATCGATTATAGACTGGATCAATCAGCAGATGTGTCCGAGCATAAAGCATCTTTTCAAGTTCAGAAGGTGACAGACTCATCAAATTGGAAGAAGATTACTTCCTCATCAGCGCTATTATTTAAACAGACTAATAAAATCTACTTCAATGACACTGCTATGAATGCAACTGGTAGCTGAAAGAGTATGAAATTGGAGAAAAAAACTCAATGCCAAGAAAAAAGGAAAAAACAATATTAAGAAGGTGCAGATACTTTTACAATTTGAATAGCAGGTGTGACTCATCATAAACTAGTCTAATTTTATTTCCCAAAGACCATTAATTGGTCTCTTCAAAGATTCGTTGTGTGTGTGTGCGTGTTAGTGTTCATATAGTCATCTCGTACCATTTAACTTGACATAAGTTTAAAAATTCAAAAAAGCATAGAGAAAAAGTGTGTTCACCAATGGCTCAGAAAACCACAATGGCTCGGAAGTTCAGATAAAAAAGCACAACTGAGAAAAACTATGTAAGAAAAGAATTCTCTATAGCAATGAATGAAGATTTACCAATAGCATACCCTCTTGATGGGGGCAAAACAGATTGTAATTTCTTTATCATGTGATCAAGCTCCTTCAACATTTCTGGCTTGTCAGATTGCACTAAAATCCTTGCCAACATTTGATATACTGTTGCGCTTATACGCATCCCTCTTTCCAAAAATTGTTTACAGCATTCAAAGGCTTCTTCCAGCCTCCCTCGAGAACATAATCCTGTTACCAAAATATCCAGTGCATGACCGTGAGGGCAATATCCCTTCTGCAGCAAGTATTCCCACAAATTCAAAGCCAGATCTAGCTGGCTATTAATGCAGAAAAATTTCATTAACATAACTACAGTACGTGTTTTGGGTACAAAATTTATCTTAATCATCCTGTTGTAAAGCTGACCAACACCCTTAATGCCACTTGACTTCATCAATCCTAAGAACATTGCATGATAGGTCACATTATCATGCCCAATTTGCTTCTCTTCCATCTCATCCATTAACCTCATAGCAGATGTCACCTCTCTACATCTAATGAATGTATTAATCAAAGCATTATATGCTCCAATGTCTGGCTGCAAGTTTCTCTTGGGAATTTCATCAAATAACTGGCTGGCCTTATGTATATTTCGGGCAATACCTGCTCCATGAATCAAAGTAGTGATGATTTCCAGTGTAGGCAAGCAATTGGCTGGTTCCATTTCCTCAAAAATTCTCAAAGCATCACCAAAGTAACCCCTCTTACAATATGCATCAATTCGAATACCAAAAGTTAAACTAGTTGGCTTGAAGCCTCTTCGAAGCATCTCATGGTAAAATAGTTCCATGGCAGTGACATCACTGGATTCCTTAAACCCCAAGAGCAAGATATTCATGGTCTTGGTATTAGGAGGAAACCGGTCATACATTTTTTGGAACACTGACCGTGCCTCTTTCATTTTCCTTTGAGTGCAAAAAGCACGAAGTAGTACATTGAACTCTTCAGTTCCAAATTCTTTTCCAACAAAAGCTGCCTTCTCCATCCTTTCAAATGCTTCAAGTGTATCTTCATATGTTTGGAACTTTGCAATTCTGCAGAGCATAATGCTCATTGACTTAAGAGTAAGCAAGGAAGGGTGTGCTTTCCCGACTTCCTCCATCAACTCCCAAGCTTTCTCAAAGTAGCGCATCCGTGCAAGGATGTGAAGAGTCTTTTCAAAGGCATCTGAACTCGGAATGAAATGGGAAAGGCTGAGGCAAAATCTGAAGAACTCCAAGGCCTTAATGCCATTGGTGTGGGCAGCAAAAAGGCGGCCAAGAACTTTCTCAACAAAGTTGGTGGAAATGTTTGTTGGTCGAAGATGTTGTAAGAGAGTGGGATGCAATGGTTTATCAGGAAATGAATGGTCATTGATGATTCTAGTAATTTGTTCAACTTCAGGCCGGGAAGAGGAGTGAAGTCTCTTGAAGGGGAGTTCAAAATGTTGATTGTGCTTCTGCAAGGTCAAGAAAGAGAGCATCAGTCTCTCTTCCCTAAGTAAACCCCACTCTCCTTAGAACTTTCAAGTCCTAACTTCACTCTTTCAAGGATTTGGCAAATGAGAACTCAAAATGACACCCTTTCAATTTTACCATACCACCAATAACAAGACCCACAAAGAAAATACTGATCCACTATATCTAGAATAGCGGTTAAATTGTCAAGAACTGACAACACAAAGCAGTAAAGTACGTTCACCTGACCAAATGTCTGCACAGGGCTAACAATTCAAATTTCAAAATGAAAAACAAAATTTAAAGGATAACAATCCAACAAAACAAGACTAAGTCTACATACATCCGATCATTTTTTTCAGACCCCACATTGTAGAAGGCTCGTGCAATGAGAAACACCCCGCATGGAGCAATCAATTGAATGGTTTGACAATGTATAGACATCACAATAATAATAATAATAATAATTAAGTCCCACTTCTTTCTGCTTTAAACCCAATATTGTATCAGATTTCCATCACTAATTCAGCAAAATTACTTGTCCTTCACAGAGGCTTCCCTTCAATATCATTCTTAAGCATTCTAAAAAGGCATTTCCCCCGAAACAGAACAGAAACCCATTATGAAAATATATTAACGAAAAGGAAAACAAGAGTGAGAAACAGAGAGACAGAAAGAAACCAACTTTGGTGGAGTTCTTGAGGACGGCATAGGCTCTTCTCCATGGCTGCAGAGTACCCATTTCTTCTTCTCAATTCTTTGATTATTTTTATATTCCCTTTTTTTTTTGGTCCAATCTGACCCGCCAAGGTCGCCTTCCCTCTGCGTCTTTTGATATCTGGGCCAGTTGACTGTAGAGACGGCGAGGATGAAAGAGGACGAAAGCTCGCACAGATTGCAGTATTCCGCTGAACTGAACAAAGCGTTTTTCCCTCTCTTGATTATTATTATTATTATTTTGTTTAATTTTGTCTGTCTATTTTTGCCAATGTATCGGCTTCTAATCGGTTATTTTAATTTCAAAGTTTTAGGGTTCATCAGTTTATTGAATATTTTAAATTGCGAGTTGTATTCATCAAATTTCAAGTTATTTAATTTACAAAATACTTAAATTTTGAGAGTTTATTTAAATTTCACATATTTTAACTTTTGGGGTTTTCTAAATTTGATAGAATTTTATCAAATTTTAGATTATATAAATTTCAAGTTATATTAGTTTCAAATAATTCAGGTTATACGTTGTTGTTTTTGGTTTTTTTTTTTTTCAATCAATACGATTAGGCTGAATCAAGTTTTGGGCTTAAGTCAAATTATGCAGGTTAAGTCGTATTTTACCATATTAAGCACCCTCTACTTGTAAAGATTATTCATTTGCGCCCCAAAATTATATATAAAAAAAATGTTCGACAAGCTCTTCACTTGAGTCGTTGTAAAATTTAAATTAGATGGAATAGTGCCAAATTTAGTGCAGAAGCTTTGTGATCCTATGCATTTTCGTTTGTTATATTTGTCCTTTTTATTTTGTTTCATCCTTTAAAATCGAGTTTCCCTCTCTCCATGTACATGGGAAACATTGACAGTCCAATCCTGGCTAACTAAGTCGGAGAAGTGCTGATCTCGATTTGCAGGAGGTGTAGAACAGGAACCTCTCTATTAAAAACTCCCCCACCACAACCTCAGAATCCTACTTCCAGCCAAAAATTCTTGTAACCTGTCGCCACGCCAGGACAGGCCTCCCCCCTCCCCAACCCCATCAATATCATACTCCTGTCACGGGGGCGATTACGTACCTGTTGGTTGTGACAGTTTCACATATAGTCTAAAATTCTTCTCTTCCTTGACAATATAGGATTTAAGTAATATATACTCATTATATTTTCCCACATCGAATTCATCGATTTTAACCTATTAGTGTGTACAGTATCACGCTTATATAGTTTAAAATCTTCTCTTCTCAGCAATGTAGAATTTAAATAGTATCCACCCGTTGCACTCACTCTAGTAGACAAAATATTTTTATTGTATATACAAGATATCTTATATTACATGTTAGAAAAATTAATGTAACGTAAAAATATCTTATACACAATATAAAAATTATTTGTATGCATTAGAGTCCACCACTTTTGTGTTCGCCCAAATTTTTCTCGAATAGAATTGCATTGCATGGGAGGAAATCTAAATATTACTTTATTAAGGGCTTCTGAATTCAACGGTTATCTCCAGGAAACCATGAACAAATCAGAAACAGATTTTCAACTTCCGAAAAGCAATAAAATCTTGCTTCAATGAGGCACTTAAAGTTGGTATTGGTGCAAGAGAGGCACCGCACTGCACCTTCTGGCTACACCTTCCTTTAAAGGCTATTCAGTTTCTACCATGGAACCTGCTGGCCAAGAGCCACGAACAAAAGGAATAGTCAACTCTAGTCTCCATTGGAATAACGACTACTTGGAAAACCAAGAAGGCATTTTCCATTTTCAGGACCTGAAATTACAAAATGTCAATCTGGTAACAAAGAACTTTCACCTGACTGGAAACAGTGTAGAAACTCTAACTCGGTGTATGCATTAACTCGTAAAAAGATTCCACAAAAAGGGACATATTCAGCATTGTACCAAGCCTCATCATGTAGGTAAAGCCCTTAGCAAGTGCAATGCCCGTTTCCATTGTGGTCTTTGCAACCTGATGATTCTTGTCAAGGCTGGCACTGCTCCCGCAGCTAAAATTGCCGGATGGTTTTCCTCATCCATGCTTAGATTGTATAGAATGGACAAGGCTGCTTCGACAGCCCTCTCACTTCCTCCTTCTATTAGTCCTGTCAGCAGATATATAGCTCCCTGGGAAGCAACAGCTCGAGTAGCATCTACCACTCCTTTGGAGATTATTCCGTTAAGTTCCATAACTGCAGCTTCCTGTGCCTCTAAAGAGAGCGAGGACCTGATCTGTTCAATTAATCTTGGGATTGTCTCGTAAAGAGTTACTTCCATGTTGATTGGATTCTCAAATCCTTGGCTAGGACCATACAAAGTGCAAAGTTTAACCAGGCAAGCTGCCACCCAATCCTTGTAATCAAGAGGGATATTTGATTTTAAGACTTTACGGAGCACTGAAGTGAAATGTGTGGAATTTATGGTCCGGCGAAATTGCTCCAAATCAAGAAGCTTTGTCAGCAACCGGGATGCTGCAGATACTGCAAGCCCAGCTTCTTCAGCTTGAAGGGCAAGCAGCTCTGGCCGCTGAATTTCAACATCAGATTTGTTCTCTGCCACAAATTGAAAACACAAAATAAACATCTGCAATAATATTCTATAACAATGAACAGAACACAACATGGAAAATTATAATCCAATGACATTTTGTTCATTCATATGCATCAAAACTTGATACCATTAAACCACCAAGTGGCAAAATTTTGGTAATAATTTCCTGGTTAAAAGAATGTAGAAAATATTTCAATAACTTGTTCAAGTGATTTTTTTTTTGTTTCAAAAAGATATGCAATTCTAGACAGGTTGTCTTTAAAAGCCATACTTGGTGAAAGGAAAAAGTTGGAAAAAAGCCATACCGGTTATGCCTCAAAAATGATGGCATTTGTACCTCAAGCATAAAATTAAATCCAAAATGTTAAAAACTAATTCAACAGAACATGAACATACTTGTGCATCCTTCATTCTCAGAATCCCATTGCTTGCTGCCACATTTATTTTTTGCAGATTATGGTATACATCTAGCTGACAAATGATGGAATTCTCTCAAAAATTCTACGGCAGGGATCCCTCTAAGGCATGATCACGCATAATAGAAGCATTCTAATAGTTTAACAAAAAAGTATCAATTTCATTGGGAAAAGGTTAGTTTTAATTGCCAAAGCATAACTTTTTGGCATCATTGTGTGTGGTTATCATTAGCCAATCAAGTCTAATTAGGTGGTGCACATTATATCTTTCTGCTTATCTATATGTTAGTTTTTAATACTCAATTACCCAGTAAATAACTACAAATGCATTTACAAATCAGAATGCCTCCTAGATCAAATTCAGCCACAACCCTGCTAGATTCTTTGAACTCTGATGCTGAATCTCTGTTTCAATTAACAGATATGTCTTCTAACATTAGTATTACTCCACATGAACATTTTTACTATGAAAAGAATGAAGATAATAACCTAATATCAATCACTTTGCTTTTTATCTCCAACTTTACAAGATCCATCAACATGCTGGGATGTCAAAAGATAGATTTCTTAATAGTGTTTAGTTCTTAAGTAGAATCCCATACCATCTATTAGTCTTTGTTGGAAAATAGAATCCAGCCCAGAACTAATATCTGCTGAGAGGATAGTGTCCATGCTTGCACTACTAATTGCCACAAACTCGAGGACAGCAGCTGCTTTTCTCTGCAAAATTGGAGATGAGTGCTTCATCATGTCCACAAGACAAACAATGAAAGTAGAGTCCAGCATATCCTCTCTGCCATTTTTCAAGACAAGCAGACATCAAACACTACTGCATGCTAAGTATACTTTAGGGAAACCAAATACACAATATTTGGCTTGAAAAATTCATAAATTTGCTCAGAGAAGTAACTGCCGTGGGCATCTTGGCATGCTGCCTAGATCCTTTTTAAAGCTGGTGTATGTAAAACATCTTTTCTAATCTCATTATTATCAACATGAACATGTATGCAGTGAAGGCAACAAATATTTTTGGAGAGAGAAAGGACCAATGAGGAAGACAAGATAAATATCCATCAGATGAATAAAAATTACAAGGTATTTGACTTTTGACTTGGCATGGCGTTGCTGTTTGCAGTTAGTCCAGTGGAACCATTGGCAATTTCTGCACCATTCAGGCCCTTGCTAGATCCATTCACTGCTGCACCATAATACTGTAAAGGATTGCCACGCCCATTAAGCTTATGCTAAAATATAAGATTTCACAATATGCTGCAAGCAGCAAAGTGGCCCACCTTTGTTTCCCTACTAAGATCCAAGATTCGAGCCAATAAATTCAAGGCCTGTAATGCATCATTTTATTATCAGAGACACCTAATCAGAATCATCCGCAAAAGAAGCTAATGAGAAAGATACCAAATAAAGTAATGACTAAGCTCCAAAAACAATGACCTTTTCCATCATGCTGTCAGATGTCTGAGAATTCTTTAAGATGTTACTCAAAGGATGCATAACACCTTCAGCTTCAATTATTTGACAAATGTCATTGCTGCACCAAAATGAAATAGCAGCACTATTTAAAATTAAAGAGCCAAATTAAAAATATTGAAAAGGTACAGATAACATTTCTGGGCGATTTCTGCCCATGTCCACCAAATTTACTCCTTCGTAACTTTCTCATTGGCATCAGTATGTTGACCAGTGGGATAGAAACAAGATTGTTTGACCAGCCTAAAGCAAGAAGTCTATCTGTTAAGAAACAATAACCATTGACTGGTAAACTACTCAAGTCCATAAATATGTGAAGCCACTCAGATGGTCAAAAAAGCTCAGTATTAGTTTGGTTAATGAACATATTTTTCATACTCCCAAACATAACAAAGTCAAACCAGCCAACCTAAATGATTCAGCAGAGAAATCTTGGTCATCAGTCATCAAACAATGTCATGTTCCCTCCACCAGTGTTTTGGATCTCAACAAAGTGGAAATAGCAAACAAACCATATTTTATAGCTCAGATTTTATGATAAACAATGTTACAATATTGCCATCTACATACTTTGACATAACAATAGACTGGGTTGTGCAGGTGGACCTTGAATTTGTCATTCATATGGCTTGACAGTCTTGCTCAAAACATTGGGGTTAACTTACTTTTCAACACTGGAATGCATAGACTCATCTGAAAAAAGATACCTGAAAGACAACCTCTCCAAAGCAACAATAACAGCAAATTGAATTGTGTCACTGTGATGGCCAAGGAGCCGCACTAAATGTTTAATTGCTCCAGCTTCCTTGAATGAATTTCGCATCTGTCCATTTATGGATGCATCAGCAATAGCCCCTGCAGCTCTTGCTAATGCTGTCTCATCTTCAAGTTCTAGAATCAAGACTAATCGAGCCACACCATCTACCCATGGCAGAAGCGTAAATTGTTGTTTAGTAGACATTTCAACTTGACCTGATTTTGCATCTTCCACTTCTATAGCTCCAGAACGAGCAAGGAATTGTTGCTTAGACCTTCCAATTATAGCTTTCATCTTGGCTTCTTCCACACTTGCACTGTTGACATCAATATTTAATCCAAGAAGAAGTTCAGAAGCGCCAAACCTTGAAGGAATTTTAGAAGTACGTTCAATTTCTGTACCATCTGGAAAACTAGGCCATGAATGCAAAGCAGGAGTCAGGGACCTATAAGCAGCTGTGCCGACCAATGGCACAGGAACCAGACCTTCTTCAATGATAAAAATTTTATAATACTCATTCTTGGCTAATTCCACCAGAGCATTTTTTGCTTCCTTCCGAATGACTTTATGTTGGTCTTCAATTTCAGTTTTTAGGAATGGTGCCTACATTGAATACCAAAGAAGATTAAGAATTTTAGGGGTATGGAAAGGCAAGTATCACATGAAAAGTGCTAACTTAAATCTCAAAGAATTTTAATAAGGTCAAAATGCTTCATGTGAGGCTTTATCTACATGATTATCTTCCAATTCCTCCTCAAATGAAATAAAACAGAAATCAATCTCTTCTCTGGTCAGGCAACTAAGTCTTCAAAAGGAACAATTATGAGCACAGAAAAAAAATAAAAATAAACATGGAGACAATAACCTCACTATATAAAGATATCTACCCACAGAAAAGGTGACTGAAGAAGCTCCCAAGAATGATATAATAATACATTTATTCTTTTTGAAAGGGAACATTTATAGCTACATCCCATTGAAGTCAAACAATTTTTGCTCACTCAAGATGACTTGTAACATGCTTCATTTTCTTTAGAGAACTGCATGCCAGACAAACTTTGCAGACTGAACCAGTAACATTTAGTTATACCTTAATGTTATCAAAAAACAAGACAAGTGCCTTAAACTGATTATGGTCATAAATTCAAACATTTACAAGAAGATAATATTCAGTATTTAAAATAAAAGGTACTTTGAATTCACTATTTTTCTTTAAATTCAACTGCAATTAATCCTGATCACTTTTGAATTCAAAGGAATGCTCACCAACTTAGGAATAACACCTGCTTCAACCATGATATTGTGGTTGGAGTGTGTCAATGCCAAATTCGCCAAGACCCCCCCAGCTGCTTCCTTCACTTTAATGTCATCGTCCTCCAGGGACTTTATAAGTAAGGGCAAGATATCACTGTTTGCGATTTTCACTCTGTGCTTCTCCTCTACGGATAAATTCCACAATGCACATATACTTTGCTCCTTCACCTGAAGAATGTAATGAAACACTAACTGAGTGTTCCAAAAACAAGAAGTACATGTCAAGAATCTCACATGAGTAGAAACATTCCTATACCTCAGAAGTCAAGGAACTTTGAATAAGCAAACTGCTTATCTCTTCTATTGCCCCACTTTCTGCTACCAAATCTCTGTATAGATAAATCGAAGATATGGATCGCAGGAGACCAGCAGCTGCTTCGCATGCAGAATCCAAGTCTGACTTAAGAAGACTAATGGTGAGATTGATGCATCCATGAAACTGCATGATGCTATCAATGCACTTCTTTCCTCCTAGTGAATATTTCCATAGTGCCACTATTGCCTGTTCTCTATCTAGTGGATCATTGTCCAATCCAAGCATCCGAACAAACAAGGCCACATAACTGTCGCTGAAAGCAGACAAGTTTTGATTTGTTTTCTCGATATTCTGACAAGGAGACAAATGTGTCAATTTGTAGTCGACAGATAATCATCAGTTGTCTCCATGACATATGAGAAGTACATAAAACAAGTCAGGCAACACTGAGGAATATTTTAGCATTGCACAAAGAACACAAATTTCAAGAACTAAGAGTTCTTTGGAAAATGTCAGAACGTGATTACTAAAACAATTCAGAATTCAATTCTCATCCTTGCCCACCCCAAGCCCAGATCAGGTTGGCGATCAGCAGTCAACATAAAGCTAGTCAAACTCTTATGACATAATACAGAATCCAGTCTTGGCGCCTTCAAATTTCTAGTTTCATACAAAGAAGTAGGTAATAACAACGAATTATCTTCATATATAAACAAATTAAAAGTAAAAAAACAATTTTCTTCTAACTGAGATGCAGAGAATTAAGACTTATGTACTTCATTTATCACAAGCAAGTGAACCCCAAAGTCTATACATGCGATTCAAATCAAGATAGCTACTTTCCATCAGCAACATCAAGCAAAAATAGATATAAAAGAAAAAGGGTTGGAAATCAACACATTGCTGAGGGATTACACTAGAAGTCTGTGGTGAAGTGGCACCACCACTACCATTACCACCGTTGGAGACCCTTGTGAAAACCATACGTGAAGATACTGAATTGGGCTTGAAGAAGATGGCATGATTGCTCTCTAAATGGAAAAGGGTGTTGTTAAAAGAAGAGACTGATGGTCTTCTTCTTCTTCTTCTTCCTCTATGTCTTGTTGGTACGACAGTTGTGGAAGTGACTTCCCTGTGGGTGTTTGGAAGAGTATAGTGCAGATAAACAGGCTTAAGATTGAGCTGACCCGCTGTGATTGTTGAAGCCATGATTTTTGGACAGGAAAACGAGGAAATTGTTTCAATTTAAAGTGGGTTCCTGAGGTTTTTGTCGTGGGAAATGAGAGGGTGCGGCGGTGTATTTCGCTTGGATTATCGTATTTGGTGGTTTTGTCTCGGGATTTTTTTTTTTTGTTCCACCATAGTCCATAGAAGAGTGTCAACTTTGCATTTTCTGGTTTTTTCATTTTAGTTACCAGTAGCCAGTTAACAACCCCCCCCCCCGAGGGAAACCCAAAACAATAGTGATAATAACAAGGTTCAAATATTCAATCTAAGTATTAAAGATTTTTTTTATTATTTAAGATTACAATAATGAAAATCATTTATAAATATTACGAGAAATTATTTATGACAAAATTCAACCTCTAACCATTAGAAACGAAACCAACGAAAGTTTTAACACAATGGCAAAGGACCTGCAATTGAGGCCTTGGGTTGTTTGAACTTAGTCCCCAATTGATTCTCAGGCTTGTAAATGTCATAATTATCATTTAATAATCCTATTAATTCTAAATATGGCCACATTTTAATTTTATTTACACACCTAGTTTGTTGTTCCTATTCTTCCAAAAAAATGATCTGGGGGTGTATGTTATAATTCATTGAAATGCAAGGAATAAAGGGGCCTACCACTCCCCTCAGTTAGATAATTTGATTCAGCAGTCAAAACCCTTTTTGTGGCCTTCAATGTGACAACATTTGGGATTCAGCACCAATAGTCTCTAACATGAGCCACTCCTTCAGCTTCCACATCCCCAAGGCTCTGCCTTCTCTTTCCTCCCACCATAGAAAGGTTCCTCTACATCCTGCCTCTAACAATAAACAGCTCTGCGATAAGAACATATTTTGTAGTAAGGTTCACTATTTTTTCTCTCTTTTTAAGGCCCCCAATTGGACTTCGTTCTTTTTGGCTTCAGGAGTTGCCTTGATAATGATTAATATTGCATACAACGCTTTTAATCCACATTTTATTCGCAACAGAAAGGTACAAGCACAAGCAGAAAGGCTGAAGATTGCAATTTCAATGATGTGAAGAAGTCCAGCTTGGCAATTCAACTTGCTGCAGTTTTGGCCAGTGTAATCAGCTTCGTAACTGGTTTTCTATGGCCTACTATGTCCACCCCAAGTCCCCTTTTGTTAGTTCATTTACCATGATTTCTAATTCATGTTTCTTGCCAATAATCCCATCAGGTTGAGCAGCCAGCGTTTGCAGTTACTGGAGTCAATAATGAGGAAGATTTATCTTGGATTCTGATACAATCAGCAATTGCTGGCTTCATCTACTTCATTCTAATGCCAGTTAGTGAATCTCTAACCTGCATGATTTTCTTTTTCTTTTCCGCTATGAATCACCACTTTCCACTGTATTTTCATTATTTTTGTTTTGTTTTGTTTGTTTTTTTTTTTTTATTCAATCCTTTCTGTCCGTATTGTGGTCATATGTGGCAGCCCATCATCATGAACTGGCTTAGGATAAGGTGGTACAGGAGAAATCTGCTTGAGATGTACTTGCAGTTCATGTTTGTCTTCATTTTCTTCCCAGGGTAAGTTGACTTTCCTTTATCCTTGTAACAATTTATCCCGTTATATGCCAAGCATACCCAGCCTTAATAAATCACTCACTTACCTTAAGTGACCATCACTGGTGAAGCAAAAGTGTGCAGTGGGGTCGAAGTGAGGCATTCCAATCCCACCTCTATCAGAAGAAGAAAAAAAAAACTGACATGAAAGTACAGCTAGTCATAGGATAGTTTTAGAATAGTTTTATTAATAGCATGAAAAAAAATAAAATTGTACAGAATATTCTTAAAAGTGTTAAATTTTTAAATATTATTTCCAAATTATAAAATCAAAAATTTCAATAATAATCTGTTTAGTTAAAATATAATAATAAAATTTGTTGCTTTATTAATATATATATATATATAATCTCTATTTTATCAAAATTTGAAAGAGTTAAAAAGTTTGACATGCATGTCCTTAATGTGCAGGGTGTTACTTTGGGCACCATTCCTGAACTTCAGGAAATTTCCGCGGGATCCATCCATGAAGTATCCATGGTCTACTCCTGAAAATCCTTCGCAAATTAAAAGTCGATTTCTCAAGTACCCATTTGCTAAACCTGAAGAATATGATCAATGACAATTGCGAAATCCTCTTTTTGTAATTTGAGCCCTTAGGTTTGTGTCAATACAAAATGGGGTCTAATCAATCTTTGGAGCTCCAAATTGACGTAAACTGGTCTAAATGTAATTTGAATATGTTTGTGTTCATCTTCTATTGCCATTTGTTTTTCATAGCTAAATGTTGTAACAAGTAGCACCAGAATATAGGAATGGAAATTGCCACTGAATTTTATTTGTAATTCTATCTCTATGCTAATTTCGGAAAGGCTCCTGGAATAATCATATCTGTGGCTTTCTGGTTCTAAGCGCAAGATTGATGTCTTCTATAAGGAGATTGGACAACGCATTTTTCATTTTTTAGTACAAGATTAGACAATACATTTGATCCTTATGTTTTACTGCCCCACTAGCTAGGCTTGGAACCTGAATATTGCTTTTACTTTTTTTTTTTTAAAGTATTACATAAATTAGAAGGTCACAAGTGAGGATAATTTTTTTTAGCAAATTTGATTAGTTATTTCAATAAATTTTTTTTTTGGTTTATTTTATATTTTTGATTTTTTTTGTGAATATATATATATATATATATATATATATATATCTTATAACTTTAGTAATTTTGGTCCCAAACCTTCGGTTGCCTTTTTGACCCAAAATCTACCAAGCCGGCTTTGCTATATTCATCTCGTCTTGCTAGTACAAATATGTTGCTTGAGTAATTTTTTTTTTTTATAAAAATGATGTTAATAAATCTAGTTTAATAAAATAAAATTTCCAAAAAGAAAATTTTACTTGTGTAACTTTACTTTTCTCATTTTTAGTATATTTGTGCAATTTAATTAGAAAGCTAAGTCAGAAAAGAAATGATAGCATACCCTTTTAAAGATTAAAATGAACTATAGAGATTACAAGTAGTTCAAAATGTACCTATTTCCCTTGTACCCAAAAAAAAAAAAAACAGAAAAAAAAAGGTGCAATCTAGTTCATTATAAACCAAATTTTTTTGAAAAAAAAAATAAAAAACAAAAGAAGGAAATAAAAAGGAACAGCATTACCCACCACGCGCTTGAACTGCATCTAGATTAGATACGCTACAAAACATTACCGACCACATATTTTCCCTTCATTTTTAACCTTGTGGACGTGCAGTCCTCTCTTCTCTCGATCTTTGTTCGATGCCCGGCAACCGCAAGTAAACGTTCACCTTCTGCCGTTCTAACAGCACCATGTTGAAGTAGTCCAGTCTATGTAGAAATAGAAGATCAAGAAAATAAAGGATGTCCCTTTGCTTGGCTTCCAATGTTTCGACTCTTCATTTTCCCAGCTCTCAAAACTATAAAGTTCCCTTCTTTTCTCACTTTATCAATCCAATTCAGGTACATTCCCTCTTCTACTCTTCCTATTTATCACATTTTCCTCTAAATGTATCGCAACCCTTCAATGTTAGTAGAAAAAGACACAACCCCATTACAGTTTCAACAACAGTAACAACGGCGGCAGCAGGAACAGTTGTCGAAGCTGCTCAATCCTCATTTAGGAACAAGATTCCAAAAGATATTAACATTTTGGTGGTGGGCTCAACCGGGTATATTGGGAAATTTGTGGTTAAGGAGTTGGTTAATAGAGGGTTTAATGTTGTTGCCATTGCTAGAGAAAGGAGTGGGATAAGAGGCAGGAACAGTAAAGAAGAGACTTTGAATCAGTTGGAAGGAGCCAATGTGTTATTCTCTGATGTGACCAATTTGGACACATTTCAGAACTCTTTAGATAGTTTGGGTGTTGGAATAGATGTTGTTGTGTCATGCCTCGCTAGCCGAACTGGAGGTGTAAAGGATTCATGGAAGATTGATTATGAGGCCACAAGGAACAGTCTTGTTGCAGGAAGGAACCATGGGGCTAAGCATTATGTGTTGCTTTCTGCAATATGTGTGCAGAAGCCCCTTCTTGAATTCCAGCGAGCAAAGCTGAGACTTGAGACTGAATTGATGAAAGAAGCTGAACAAGACAGTGAATTCACGTATAGCATTGTGCGTCCAACTGCATTCTTCAAGAGTTTAGGGGGTCAGGTTGAGTTGGTCAAAGATGGGAAGCCTTATGTCATGTTTGGGGATGGTAAATTGTGTGCTTGTAAGCCAATTAGTGAGCAGGATTTGGCTTCATTTATAGCAGATTGTGTACTTGGTAAGGACAAGAGCAATAAGGTCTTGCCAATTGGTGGTCCTGGCAGGGCATTGACACCACTTGATCAAGGGGAGATGTTGTTTAGGCTGTTGGGGAGGGAACCAAAGTTCCTGAAAGTGCCAATTGGAATAATGGATTTTGCCATTGGTGTCCTTGATTTCCTTGCCAACATCTTCCCTTCAATGGAGGACGCAGCCGAGTTTGGGAAAATTGGCAGGTTTTATGCGGCTGAGAGCATGCTGGTTATGGATCCTGAGACTGGGGAGTATAGCCCTGAGAAGACCCCAAGTTATGGGAAGGACACACTGGAAGATTTCTTTGTAAGGGTGCTCCAAGAAGGGATGTCTGGACAAGAATTGGGAGAACAATCCATCTTCTAAATGATACGGAGTTACAGTCTAGTAGAATTTTGCAAATTGAGGGAATCAATTTTGTGACGTTTCTATTCTGGGTTTATTCAATTTGTCTCTTAAAGCTTGTTTTTACTCAGCAGAAAAATGGAATAAATGAATTAACTATAATATGGCCATGCCTCAAGCTCAGAGCCCCTCTTGCGTCAACTTCCTCTCTGGCCCAAAGAGAATGGGTTGGTCCTTGAGTACAAGCATAAAATCAAGACGGCAGAAGTCCCCATAATTCACCTTACTGCATGTAAGCAAGTAATAGCACCAAAATGAACCCCCCCACCCCGCCAAAAATAAAAAAATGCAGAACATAAGACCGGAAGAAGATAAAACTATGGTTGCTAAGGCAGGGCACAAAAATGACCAGAAAATGACCGGAAGAAGATTTCATTGACAGAAAGGCCTTGAGTAGCAACCATTCACAGATGGGTAAAATTTTGTTCCCTGCCAAGCAAGTGCATTGGTTGAATTTTGGTCGAAACATTGTTAGGCAATAGCATATAGTTAAACGCATCCAATAAACATTAAGAGATTTTTTCCCCATTTATGTGGGGGCCAATGTGCTCCCACTGTATTTGAATTCATCAAATAAGGAACCTAAATCCCCTATCATAATAAAAAAAAAATAAAGAACTTTTCCTTCTTTTCATCCTTCAGTCAGAACCAGAAGTACAAAATTGAGGGAAGCTTGTGTCATAGAAAACAGGCTGATGCTTCGCATCAAAGGTTGCTAATATGCTTTAAGCACATTCAGCTCAGGAGGAGAATTGAGAGTTAACAAATACAGACAGTTTCTTCCAGTCCCAGGACTCCGCGTTCGGGGACATGATGACAGCACCGGCAGCCACTGCTATGACAGCAAAGGCCATTCCTTTCATGCACCCGTTGCCACGGGATACTTTTCCTAGTATTTCCTTGCAATACTTATCTCCATCCTTGTATAGTGCTTGATGAGCAGGATCTCCATTTCCAATTGCTTCCTTATTCTATATAAAGCCAGAATGATGGGCTGAGAATCAGATAACCACTTTAATTCCACATAACTACAAAGGCAAATCTCATAGAAAGTAATAAACCTAATTATTCCCAGCATGAATGATGGTGGCTCTTTTCGTGTTATTTTCAGATCATAAGAATACCATCAAAGAAACAAAAAGACACCTTTAGCCGAAAATTCTTGAGTTTTCGTGCTATTTTTGGATCATAAGAATACCATCAAAGAAACAAAAAAAATACCTTCAGCCGAAAATTCTTGAGAGTTTCCCTTACAGGGTCAAGAGGAGCCAGTTTCACAGAGAGCTCCTTCCATTCCTCAGAAAGTCTTTTAAGAATAGCAATGCTAGCTTGTAAATTCTCCAGATAAATTTTGTCCTACACATCCAATTTGCAGCAAAGATAAATATATATCACAAAGAAAATTTGCACAGGGCACAAAGACAACCATCTTCTATTCCGAAAAGGTTCACAATAGAGACCATAACAACTCACCCACTGCTTGTAGCAATCTGCATTTTGAGTGAAACACCAAATGGAAATGCCTGTGGCTTCCCTGGATAACTCGGGAATGTCTGAAAACATACAAACAATTCCTGAACTTTAATAACAATCTTATTTTTTCCACGAAACTTCACCAGCAAACAAAGAAAATCATTTTGAATTCCCATACCTTCTCCAGCTGCTTGAACAGCAAAAGTCAGGATCTGCTGTGCTACTTGTTTCATTGCTTTGCTTCCAATAGCACCAGCAAGAGCAACCTCCTTTAGGGTGGGATAGATTGCCTCAAACCTCTCTGTAGCCTGAAGAAGATACAACATCCAATGAAATGTCAGAGCACAGGACCTACACTGCTGCTAGTTACAACTACTGTAAATGCCTAAACAATACCCACTTTTAATCTGGCTGACGATGCAGGGTAGGTAATACGCATCAGGATCTCCAATGAAGAGGGTGGCATCAACCGTTCCCCCTTTCTAACAGCACCATTTACCAAAATTGTTCGAGCTTTTGGGTAAGACAAAATTCTATAACGAAGGGAACATAACTGTGAAAAGGTTGAAAACCGAAAACAAGATAACTGAGAGGAGGGAAAAGGCTATAAAGCTACATACTTCTCCACTAGCTGCAAAATTAAATCCCTGGACTGGGGATTAGAACTTTTGCCACTCACTAAAGGCAGGAAGTTATGTGCCCATGAATACAATCCTACACTCAAATCACCCTGGGATGCCTACAACAAAATTACATGGTTTAAGTAAATCAGAAAATAAATACAAGGACCAGTCATAAAACAGAAGGCCGAAAAAAAAAAAGACTTATCTTCAAAAATTCTAATACATTCATTCAATTACCTGTGCTACCGTCCATACAACAACTGGAAGCTTGTCTTGTCCTTGATACTTTGAACTTTCCCTCAATGTTGGTAGTAGGTTAACTAAAACATCAGGCTTTCGTCGCAACACCATTGCTAGTACCACAAAGATTGCAACCTGTCCTTTCACAAGAACATTTATTAAGCCAAGATAATGGCACGAATTTTTAACGGGCGTGCACACACGGGCACATACACAGTGAGAGAGAGAGAGAGGGGGGGAGAGAGAGAGACAGGCACACGCACATGTATTAATGCAAAGAAATGCCCTGGGAATGAATCCTGAAGCTAACCCTCATTTTCCTTTTCAAAAACACTACCAAATCCTAAAGAAAAAATGCCAACTTTCATGTTGTTGCTACACATGTTGTCCACAAAAACAACTAATCTCCCAGCATGCTTATGCATAGTCAAAAAAAAGTGCAACCATTATTAGCAATTGTTGTGAGCAGTACAGAACACTGGACCAAGAAAAATGAAATAAGACCATCAGCTCTAATGCCATATATGTTTGCATTTGATTAAGTTATGAACATGCTTTAGACATAATTGTAGACAACTAATACCTTCTAATTAGTAGAGACCTCTATAATAAACAGAATTGGGTTGGGAGGTTTTGAGATGCTTGAAGAATGATTCAGTTCAAGTTTTATGATTTACACTAAAGCATACTAGTTGGCAAATTTCTATATATAGAGTTATGCATACAGAGGGTCAAAATCATGTCATGCACTCCATAACCAAGTGCATGATTCGCTGTGAACTAAGTTGCCGATATCATATGCTCAATAAGTAACAATGTCAAAAGCGACCCAACTCCAATGATAAGAGTAAAAACTCACTCTCAAATACCCATGAAAATTTTCGATGAAAAAACAACAAAAAA
Source organism: Ceriops tagal (assembly GCA_021533255.1). Classification (NCBI taxonomy): domain Eukaryota; kingdom Viridiplantae; phylum Streptophyta; class Magnoliopsida; order Malpighiales; family Rhizophoraceae; genus Ceriops; species Ceriops tagal. The sequence continues at coordinate 7,720,141 of CM038608.1, forward strand.
TGCTAAGTTTCCTAAATGCAATGAATGACTACATGAATCAACAAACATGAACTCATCAATACATCTAAACAAGAAAAAACTTATGACTGTATCGAGAGAAAGAACCAGAATTGTGCGAAAAAGTTACTTGAGATTTTGATGATGCCTGCTGGACACCCTTTTTAGAGCCCTTGGAACCAGTGTGCTGGCCAGCCAAGTCTGCTAGGATGCTGTCTAAGCACCAAGTCACAAAAGAAGCAAGGGCTTCAACAGAGAATTGGTTAATCCAGTCAGTTGATGTTCTATACACAGCATCAGAAATATGAGACAGGGGGATCTGCTTGAGAAAATTTTGATGGATGAGTTAGTAAAAATCAAAAATGCAGAAATTGAAAAGGTCCAATACGCCAAACTACATGATTATCATATCATCTATTTATATTCAATCACCAACTATGAGAAAATAAAAGGCATGATGAGCAACAATATAAAAGTAATAAAAAATAGAAACATGAAATCAAAGTTCAGAACCACAGATCAAGCGGTGGTATACAAGCAAGATGTTAATCAAAAGTCAAAAACAATATGCCACAGAAGCTAGACTAGCTGAGAAGACGATCAACAGAGTTGCCCACTGCTAGATACCAGATCCAATTAACACCTTAAAAAAGCAAATGCCTTGCTACAAAGAACAAGTACCCACAAAAAACAGATATAGTAGGGTTGGCAACAGCATAGAACTTAGCGATTAATATATTTAATTAGCATGAAACACTAGACATCGTTAAACCAGGGCCTCAGTGCAGAATATGACTTCTAAGTTCTAACTCAAGGGTCAAAAATTTCAGAATTATAGACCGGCAAAAACATATATTCATGAATTGCTGGCTTCTTTTCCTTTTCATTTACAATGTCCATTTGCAATCCATCATCCATGAATTGCCAACATTTGCTTTCTCAATTTCGAGTATCATTCTCGATATGTAATTCAAATAAATTACAAGCACGGACAGAGGGAGGGGAAGAGAGAGAGAGAGAGAGAGAGAGAGAGAGAGAGAGAGAGAGAGAGAGAGAGAGAGAGTCTCAATCTCAATATGTAGATGCTAACCCAAAGGCAATGCAAAGAGAAAAACCACCATTTAACTTCAATGCAACCAAATGAAAGCTTTCACATTGATTTCAATAATCCATCACAATAACAGGTCTAATTTATGCTTCATATCTCAAACAAAATGCAAAAAATAACCAATCAGAATTAAATCAAAACAGATCTCCACAACAACTTACATCGGTGATTTTGACCACCGTACTCTCCCTGAAAATCTTCATCCACGGAAATTGGGCGGAACTCACGGCCGAGAACGCTCTCCCGAAATAATCAGCAAATCTCATAAGTTGTATCTCTTGTTGGCCTTCGTACGACCCCTGAACAAGTTCATCAAGCCATCAAACATTATTTACCAGACTCAATTACCTCAAAATGCAAGGGATCACTCCAAACTACACAACATGCACAAGCGAAATGTAAATGCATACCGATATTTCGGCGAGGAATGCGGCGAGATCTCCGGCGTCGATCTTTGCGGCGGCCTCGGCCATGGTGACCTTCGGCTTCTTCGGTTTCTTCTGCTTCACCTTCTTCTCCCCAGCCTTCTTATCCCCCTTGTTACCCTCCGCCTCGTCGCTGTCGTCATTCTCCTCATCCTCATCGTCAGATCGGTGCTTCGATTTCACCTTTTCGGCATCAACCACCGCAGCATTTGCCGCCCTCTTCGCCTCGAGGATCCTGCGGTGACGATCCTCCGCCTGCTGCTCCACGGACCTGAAGACGTAGGCCTTATCTGTTCCGTTGACTCTAGCGGAACTGGAAGCACCGGCATGGGTAGCAGCAGCTGCGGCAGAGGAGGAGTCGTTAGGTTTCTGCTTGCGATGCTTCTTGGCGTAGGTAACTTTCTGCCAGCCATGATCGGCGGCGGCGGTCCCGTTGGCGGCTAGGATTTGGTGATCTTCGTTCACGTTTAGCTCGAAATTCTCCATTTTTCTCTCCCCGGTTTTCTTTTTTTTTTTAATCCCTTTTTATCTCCTTAAAAAAAAAAAAAATTCCCGTGTCGCTCGCTTTTCGGAGACAGTTGGAGGAAGGTGAGAGAGAGACAGAGAAACCCAAGGCTCAGAGTCTCCGCAGCGAGCATCTGTATATTTTATAGGCCGTTGCCTGTTGTTGGTGTTGGAGGTCATTTCATTTTTCAAGTAATATGGCCTCCCACGCAGCTACAATTACATGATTACCCTTCCCCCGCCTGCCTCTTTACTGTTTTCTTCTCCTTGCCCACGTGGCTTACTTATTTCCCAACCATCAGCTGGAAACAAAATTTATTAATATTATAATTATTTATAATAAAATTTTATTTAATTTTATCATTATTTGAGAGACTAATTTATTTAAGAAAATGGTTAAATAAAAATATCTAATAAATGATAATTTACTTCATAAATACAATGACTAATATTTTTTTAATGTACATTTTCTATGATCCTTAAAGAATCAAACCATAGGATTTGCCTTCCATCTTTACATTACGTTTGGATGAAAAAAAAAATTGGGTAGAATGAGTTAAAAAAAAAAAAGATAGAAGGTTGTTTTTCATTATTTGAAATAATTTGAGATAAATAAATAAATAAATAAAAGTTAAAAAGTGATAAAAAAAATCAGTAATAAATTTTATCAAAGTGATGTATTTTTTTTTAATTAACAATTTAACTAAACTCTCCCACTTTCATTTTATTGCTGAGTTTATAAGAAGAAAAAAAAAAAAAGAAAGAGTCAAAGAAAGTAATTACATAAATATAACTTTTATTCTCTTCATTTTATTGCAATATTTAAACAAAAAAATGTTTTTTTATTCATTTTCTTTCCGTTATTTTCTTATTCTAATAACAATAAAAAAGTAAATTTTTTTCCATTTATTTTCTTTCTTCCTAATTTTCATTTTTCCGCATTAAATTTCTTCCTTATTGAAATATTACTTTTCGACAAACTTTGATCACGAACTTAATCCGCAATTCTTATCGAAATGTTCAACTAAAGGGGAAATTTACAACTAAATTTCTTCCAATTAAAACGTTCTTATGTTAATTTTCAAGGTTCCAAATAAAATCATTTTACCGATTACATGTTTTACTTCAATTAATTGGTTCATAAGCTTTGTTTTCTCTTTCTTTTTTTTTAAAATTTTTATAATAATCTCTATTATTGAATTTGATAGTTTAGTAAAACTCTATTAAGAAAATAAGTTGTCACGTATTTTTTGACTATTTTATTTTCCGACGTGACCCTTACGGTGTACATCACGAATTGATTGGCTGAAAGTAGAGGTTCCGCCAAACGAAAAGGACAGACGGAGACAGCGTAGGCCAGGCGGAGAGACGGCGACCGAAACTGTCCAGTACAAAAGCAGACGGCGCGGCGGCTGTGGGTCCCCTTTACAAGGCGGTGCTGCCATACCTACATGTTCGAACAGAAAACGAGGATGAACTATTTATTTTATTTTTAAATCACTCAAAATATTTATATTCACTTAAATTTCATAAGACCAAGTTGACTTCTTATTCATTAATTGCTTCGAATAAAAATGCAGATGGCAGCAAGAATATTATTATATTTGAATAATTTTTTATATTTAATTTTAATATTAATAAATTTAAAATTTAGTATTATATTTTTTTTATAAAATTTTATTTATTAAAAAATAAATAACAAGAAAAAAGAAAAAAAAACCCTGATTAATGTAGTTAGTAATCAGCCCATCCAAGCCTCTTGGCCCCATCCGTTCCGGTGCTCTCCGTTCCTCCGTCGTCCCCTCCGCTCAGTCTTCTGCGTCCTCCGTCGCCTCTATCCTTCTTCTGCTCTCCGCCTCCTTTCCTGCACGCAAATTGAGTCTTCTGTTTAGGAGAGAATTTGGGTCACAACGCTTAACAGGCAAACCTAGATTCCCAAACAGCTTAAGGTAATACCTAACACTGTAACCCTGAACTTCAATTTTTCCTTTGATTTTAATAAAAAAAATGATTTCTAGAGTTTATTTCGGAATTTAATTAGAAATAAATACAGCAAAAAAAAATCAAAGAAGGATTAATTGAAAAAAAAAGGTAATTGAGTATTTTGTAGAATGGCTGTGAAAATTAGAATGATATCTCGTATTTGTTTTTTTTTTGCCCAGTATTGGCTGCCAAGATTGCCAATGCCGCGACGGCCAGCGCCATGGCGGCGGCGCCGATCATTGCGATTTCAACCGGTGACTTTCTCTCGATTTTCTCGTTCCATTGCTCTTGTTTCCACGGCTTACATGAATAGGCGTCAAGTGCCTGACGCCAAGCTCCATGAACTTCTGCCCACCAGCTCTTCAGGTATTGTCATCCGAGCACATTTTCTTCACTAATGCAAGATTTTTTTTTTTTTGGGTTTTGTTGTTCACTTTAAGCTAGCCTCATCTTGCTGTTATGTTCAGGGAAAGGATTTATGAAGCAGAATGCGGAGGAAAAGATTGAACAGGTTGAACCCTGTGAAGAGGAGGAGTTTGAGGTGAACAGGCTGCTCGTTTTTTATTTAGTGAGATTAGAGTCTGAGTTTATGCTTTTATGAGACTGTGTTAATATATGTTTTGCAGGGGGTTGTACAAGCAGATTTTGCCTTCTTTGATCCAAAGCCGGATGATTTTCAGGGAGTAAAGATTTTACTGCAGACATACCTTGATAATGAGCAGTGGGATTTAAGTGGTTTTGTAGATTTGATACTGGGACAAACAACGGTGGGCACAGTTGTTAAAGTTGAGGATGAGGAAGATCATGGACTTTTCTCTGTTGTTACTGCCCTCAACTTGGGAAGATATAAGGCAAGGAAATCACACTTTGTCATCTTTCATTTTCGTATCTGCAAGTTCCATTTGAATTGATCTGAATATTACCTGTCCCAGCCCACGTGCATATTTTGGAGATTAAAAATTTTGGCCAATCTAATACCATGATTCCCTTTCTATTATTTTGGATGGGAAATTCGAATGCTTTTGGGATTGCAAGAAGAATTTACTCACTTTTTGAAGGGACCGAGAGTCTCATTTAGACACATAATTACTCATCCTGATTTCCTCTGGGACTTACTGCTTACTGGATTGATTGATATATAAACATTGATGATTTTAATTCACATTCTTTGTACTAAAACAGCATGGTTGAAAATAATTCCCTAACATGAACCCTACTCAGAACCTGGCTACAAGCTCTTTTTCCCATTAATCTTGTCATACTCAGGCATGTGGCAAATTACCTTTGTGTGTATATTTTGTTAATGTTGTTCCTTTCTGACTTAAATAAAATGTGTATGTTGTCATTGACTGTTAATTGGCTGGTAGTTGCATCAATTTTAGTTGACAGGCTTTTGTATGTTCTTTTTCATTTCTGCTGGCTAGGCAATGATGAAACTTATTTTTACCAGGATCACAAATGTATTATGGAGATCAAGAAGTTCCTTCTCAAAGTATGTCGGGAGAAAAATATAATACATAATTTGAAGTTACTTTTGGGAGATCAAGCACACTATTCGGGTCTTTTGGTTTCTCAGCGTGTGATTAATCTTCCTCCCCAGCTTCTGCCACCTTTGTATGATGCCCTTTTTGATGAAGTCTTGTGGGCCACAGAAGATGAGGTTAGATTAGAATATTATATATCCTGGGTGAGGTTAATAAATTCCTGCTGGAAGCATATTCGTTTACTTGGCTACAATTTTTCTTCTTGTTGTCAACAGCCAACAGAGGAGCACCGAAAATCTTTCTGCTTCAAGTCCTATTTGCTGGTTAGTAAAATATACAAGGTATGTAATTCTAGGATCTTCCTTGTGCTCTTCACACTTCTCTGTTTGTTGCATTATTATTTACTGTTGTGATCAACAATTTGTCCTCTCTCTCTCTCTCTCTCTCACAATACTGCAGCACAAGAATGCAGACCATAGAAAGAGACAAAGTGGTCATGCTGATGAAGACATAATATATGTTAAGCCTGAAGATGAAATTTTTCACAAGGTACTCAGTTTACTCTACAATGTGCGTTATGTGCTGTTTCTTACCTTCATTGATTATTTTTTTAAAATATGTTTCAGCTCTGTTCGTGGTCTTTCATTTTTCCTCGGCATACTGACCAAGTTACAACTCATGAGGTAGGTAGTAGTGGTTTTAAGGACTTTCTTTTAGTGGCACTAGATATTTTTTTACAAGTTTGCTTCAACCTGAATACTCTTGGTCTCTTGGTGTCATTTATGTTTTGTTCACCCGTCGGAGTTAGTCTTTTTCTTTTTTTGCAAGCTTTTGATTTTTGAGTTGTGCATTTTTTAAGGTAGATCATGCACGGACTCAAACTTCTTAATCTCTGTTTCACAGAAAGGATGGAGAAATTTTGAAGAGGGAAGAGATAGATCCCACTTATTTCTTATTTTCTATTTGTTGAAAAAAAAGTATTGCACAACATATTTTCTGCGCAAATTACCTACCAAAAGAACTTTTTCACCACCAAAATAGTTTCTCTCTTCTTGTCGCAATGATGTTGTCTTTCTCCTGTTCTCTGATATTAGGCATCATTAACAAGTTTGTAATGGCTTTTACCAATCATGTTACTGATGTAGGCTGCATCAGTTACTTGTGCCGTTTATTGTAATTTTTTATTTAATTATGCAGCTAAAAAATTACCGTTCAATGGGGTTAGTCATGGCGGTTGAGGCAAACAAAATCTCTGCATTCCGAGAGCAGCTGCACTCTCTGATTGATGTATTCTGAAAACCTTGTAGGAGTGCAAATTTTTAGTTTCCAGTTCCATCAAGTTTTCTGCTCAACCTCTGTGTAAATGAGCATCGCAATTTTGGTAACTCAATCTCTAGTGTTGGTTTTGAGGGTGGGACGTTCCAATTCTCCCATTTTATTATATTCACTGAAGTTATCACACAACAAGGGAGCAATCTCTGAGGTGAATTATGTTGTTCTATTGCCATTTTAAGGTTAACAGTTGCCAGTAGTGAACCTTATGAATATGTTTTTCCTTAAGGACAACTCACTGGCTCATGCTTGGCATCGTAATATCCCACTATTGTTGCATCCTGTATTCATAGTTTTAGGCATGGAACAGCTGATATAATCCATGTTAAAGGGATCGGACTCGCGGTGTCCTTTTTCGAGTTTGCCTCCGCCACAAGGGTGAGATTTTAGTCCGTTATTGTGAGAGTTAATAATATTAATCAATAATAAATCATTGTTGTTCCCATAATTGAAATTTGATTGCGTTGGAACAATAGGTTATCTTACAAACTAGTAAATGCACACCATTTAGTTAGGGCTGGCGAAATGCAATTCAACTCGACAATTCGACCTGAATGTTCAAGAAAAATATGATCATGAACCCAATTTTTCAGCCCAAGCCCTAAGATGATTTCAGCGCAAACCCTTGAATCATCTTACAAAATTTTACCTCCCTTCCATGTGTAAATTTTCCACTAAAATCATTACTATCTATTTAGAACTATTGGGATAGAAAATAAGAAATGCTCTCTTTTTTTTTTTGGTAGTTATATTTTTGAGAGAAAATTCGGTATTTCTCAGTAGTCTCTTAAGGAAAAAAAAAAAAAAAATATATATATATATAGTGAGTTTACTTAATTTTAGAAATGTTAATAAAAATATGAGCTTTTCAAAAGATTCGGGGGCAAGACTTAAATTTGAATTTTATTCTATCACTACAAGCTAAATCTAGCCTTAAATATTCGTAAATTAATTAGAGTAATTAATTCACCTTTGCTTCCGCATGCGAATTGGAGATGCCTTCAAAGAAGAAGCTCGTCATGATTTATGCTGGTAAGCATCCCATTCCCTTCTTCTCCTGCTTTTGAGTTGATGTTGCTGCTGTTGCTCTAGAAGAATATTAAAGATACAAATGGGGGCTTCAGCTTCGATAAAAAGGGGTTAAAATTAAAATTAAAAAAATGAATAAAATTAATGAACTCCAATGTGATGGGAAAGTGATGAGAGGAATGAAGGGACTTTAGAATGATCATCTACATTTGTTTGTCTGATTTTCTTATTGCAGCCGTGTTAATTTTCCCATGTCTACGTAGCATTTTTGCTCAAATAATGGAGGAGAAGCCTTGGTCCTGCCAATCAAAATCATGGTACAGATTTTGAATCGGTTAGATGCACAGACTTTGCTCAAATCGAAGTCAGTGTGCAAGCAATGGCGTGCGTGCCTTGACCGAAGAAAACCAACTTTGGGCAGGAGCACGCAAGTCGAGCCCCTGTTCTGATGCATTACCAGGATGAAGTCGATATATCAAGCCAACAAAGTTCAATGCATCGCCTCCTACAATGGGCTGATAGTGGAGATAAAAAGCGGCAATGGCTCCAAAGAGAAGTATCGTGTCAGGAATCCCACAATTCGCCAGGCGTTTGATTTGCCCGATCCACACAAAAGTACCATAACCATGGACATCCCTTGTGCCCCCTCCTCTTGCTGCTACAGACGCGTCTCTCCCATGGCGAAATTAAAGTCCTTACACTTAGCCTACAGGATTCCAAACTCAAACTAGGTGAGACAAATGAAGGTCACTTGAGTTTAAAACATAAACAAATAAAAAAATTATAATTAAATATTGTGTCAAAAAATATTATTTTATTTAAAAATTTAAACTGTTAAGTAAGATTTACCATATAAATTATCTATTACATTTTAATTTCTAGCATTTCCTTTTCGTGTATCCTTCTAGTTGACTATAACAGCTATGAACTTTTCCTCTCTTCTTCGCTTTCCCTGTATTTGAAGGCCAATCAAGAAGTCTAATGAAACAGTTGCTTTCATTCTGTAGATTTATGTTATTCGCGGACATGCATTCTGTCAACTTCTGCTCTCTTTGAATTAAAGAGCAGCATTCAGAATTATATTTTCATGTTAATAATGTCTTCTAAGTTAACTGTAAGTGAGAGACGCAGGGAATGCAAATAGTGAAACCGAACTTGCTTAAACTGAAACAATGAGAGGAAAGAGATGATTGAGAAGAGCAACAATTACTTGATTATCAACACGTAATATTTAACAATAAAGTTTTAAAAAATGCCACATTTAATATACTGGCAGTTAGCCTTAAGTCTTGAAAGCCACATTAGCAAGAGGCTTTCCAAGGTATATGCATCCAACAATCATTTCTTTGATCATATTGAGTCCTATTTGCTGTGCAATCACAAAATATTGCTAGGAACGACTCCCATTACAGATTAACAAGAATTCAGCAGATTGCAACTAAATTCTACTATTTGGAAGTATAGCAAAATGGATGAATAATTACCATCGTCGTGGCCTGTATGACTCCAGTGGCTGTGATAAGGCCCCACCATGGAACTCGCTCGTGTCTGTTGAAACATTCAAGAGCAAGGAAACATGATCGACTTGCGAACCATAACATGAATGACCTAGGACGTCATCACGATTTCCAAATTCCTGAATCTCCCAGACACATAATTCTTTCCTATCTACATTTTCGCAAACCCTTTTACGCAGGCTACCAAAGCAGTAGTTTTGACATGGAATAAATCCATATCTTCCTCTTAAAACGCCATTAGTAACCGGATGACGAGGTGAAAAACCGACAGAACTCCCTGTTCCTGGGATATAAGGAGCAGACGAGAAAGTAAAATAGTGTATAGATGACGGGAAAACACTTCTGGCCATCATTTTGAACATTTTGGAATCGATGACAAAAGGCGAAAGGCAAAGATTTTCCGTTGTGTGATTTTATGTGCCGGCGACTGATGAGTGGTCTGAGTTAAACATTCCAAAGTTTACGGATCTTTAACAAACCAACCTGACCGTACAATTGTTAGAACAAGAAACTCAAACAATATTTAAAAAAAAAAATTAATGAAGGAAAATGGGAACAAAAGATGAAGGCAGTAACCCAATCAAGCAAGAGCTTGGGTTCATTAATGAGCAGTGAGCATGCATTTACGACAATTTCACTAATTGGTACAATTGTTTTTTTTTTTTTTTGAAATTATACCAATATAATTGTGTTCATTAATGAACAGATAGTCTCACACAACACCTTACCAACTCAACTATTTTGCATAATAAACAATAGAAGGCCACTTTTCTTGCACTTGGGGGAACATTGAATTCTAAGATCATTTTTATGTAAACAAATTCTAGATCGAATCCATAAGCTATGGTTGTGCATCACCGACGAAAGATTGAGCTAAATGGAATCAGTTTGAATTATGATTCTTTATATCACGCACAGATTCTTACAATTTTACAAAATAATGGATACAAAAGCGTCTGCGACAGAGAATCTTAGCATGACACAACCTTACTCTTGAGCTCTTAATACAGAAAAGGTATCGCCAAGGTTATAGAACCAAAAAAATTAAAAACGGCATGTTGGTATTGCAAATTTCCCTCTCTATTTGATTAGAACTGCGTCCGACAAAAGCAAAGCGCTGAATTATTGAAATAGCACTCTTATTTTGACACTTTTTCTTCCTCGACTCAGCAGCTAAAATTCTGATAGGTAAAGAGTATATTTGAGAATCAAATAAAATCTTACATTTTCACATTCCGCGCATTCATAATAAATTTTAAAGGTGTCCGTCCCACTAAGAAAGCAAAGAAACATCGACGAGCTATAATTTAGTCATGGCTACCAAAGCTATGTATAAGTTTACTACAGATGTCGTGGGATGGTGGGTATAGAAGATGTATTGTATTGTATTGTGCAGTCACGATGAAAAACTGGTCCATCTGTTCTCTAAGTCGACCAAAGTTACTATTATTAATGAACTCGAACTACTTACAATACCAAAGTAAGTTAATTTCTGGAGGTAAGACGTATGCAAGGCTGCACTCATCGTCAAAAGTAACTCCCAATCTCTAATTACATAGATAAATCATAAAGAAGGAAAATTTTAGAAACTCTTGGCATTTTATGAGATTCACAATTTTTTAAAATGTGAATTCGGATTATTTTATATCATTTAAAATAAATTTATTTTATATTTCAACAAAAATTAAAAAAATAATTTAAAAATTTTCATATAATATTTTATTATATTTTTTAAGCTACAACTCAAATTGATAAAATTTAAACGAGTTAAATTGAAATATTTTTAAAAATTAGGACATGAATTGATAATAAAAAACTTATATATGAGCTTGAATTGTTAGGTCATTTGCTATTTCAAAATTTCAATAAATAGTGATGAATGAACAATAATAACATTTATCAACTCATTTAAAAGGGTTAAATATTGAAAGTTTGCAATTTAAATTTATCAAATTTAAAACTTTTATGGCATATAACTTAAATCGATAAAACTCAATTTGATCAAAATTTAAAAATATGCATACAAAATTAATTAGAATTATGGTATATAACTTAAATTAATAAAATCTAAAAGGTTAAGTTACAGTTGAAAAATCTAACATAAGTTGCATTTACAATGATACTTTTAAATTCAAAATGGATACAACAATGAACAAAGGTGGAAAGGCTAACATAAGAGGCATGCTACGAGTGGATGATGCGAAAGTTGTCCGTTTATTCTTTAGGGTAGTTGAGACTATCAATATTAATAAATCAAAATTACTTGTAACATGGAAGGCAAATCGCCTTTAAAGCATGAGGAATATAGAGAAGAGAGTTTTATTTATTATTAAAATAATTCTTACATTATAGTTATATAAATAATAATAATAATAAGGATAAAAGATTTTGAAAATTTAGATTAGTATTACACGAGATCATCATTAAAACTAATGACTAAATTTTCTTTATTTTTTAGTGTTAGAAATATAACTAATTTATTAATATCTTAACAAAACTGGATAAAACTCATCGTTAAGAATTTATAATGTGGTTATGATTCAGTCATACAACGTTAATTATATATATATATTTTTTAAATTTTTATTTAATCATTTTTATGTTCTTATGTGCTATATCTATTTTTTATAATAATATTGACTTGACATTAAAGAAAAAACTTTGCATATGACTAATTTATAACCTAAATTTGGTCTTTGATTGAATTTCAAAAGTTTACACACTAAATTGATTAAACTTAAAACGCGTAATATAATTTGACAAAATTTTTAAACTTTGCAAACTAAATTGACCAAAAGAATACTGCACGACTTAAATTAACAAAATTTAGAAAGTTGAAGAACCAACTCTGTATTTGACCTGCTATAACACAAGAAAATTTGCCTCAAATGATTTGCACTTTATTGCATACAAAGTTCAAAAATATGTAAAAAAAAATAAAAAGTTTGCAATTTCCCTAAACACACACATGGACCCAGCTTAATGCAATTAGAATTCTTATTTTAAGCATGCTTTACGTGGTCTTTACAAAAATCTATTTCATAAAAATTGGTGGAGAGATAAAGATGGGAGTGACAGATGCTTGTTCTCAAAAATCAATTGGCCTTACTAATGTACTGATAATGGAATTGCAAGTTACGAGACCCCATTTGGTCAAAGGGAGCCGATTATGACCATCATTTTGTAATTAATGATAATAATTCGTCGATAATTTATTTTGTGTTTATTTTATGTATATTATTATTATTATTATTTTATTTTAACTATGAAGAACAAAGTGCAGCAATCTTGCACTCTGTCACCCCGAGTGGACCCCACTTTGAGCGTAAATTATGAATTTATCTAATGCGTGGACCCCACTCGAGTGAGGTGCTCCACTATCACCGGGTCTACTTTAACGAGACGCTTTAAACTTGACCAAAGATAGGATGAGAAGGTGGTTTCTGCAGGAAGAAATACTCAAAAATCATGAAAAGAGAGCATTCGAATCTCCCTCCTCATCCGGACCCATCTTCTGCTTCTGTAGCAGCCGCCGCCGCCGCCGCCGCTCCCTCCGCTGGTTGTTCCCATTCCACCACCATGTCGGCGGCGGTTAATGGGAAAGGCTGGACCCAGCTGGCGGACGACGGAGCTGGCGGCAATGACGAGCTCTTGGCTGTTTTGGGCTACAAGGTACGCACTTCGGACATGGCCGAGGTTGCCCAGAAGCTTGAACAGCTCGAAGAGGTCATGGGTCACGTGCAAGAAGACGGACTCTCGCTTCTTGCGTCCGACACAGTTCATTACAATCCCTCGGATCTATCCACGTGGCTCGGAAGCATGCTGTCTGAACTCAATCCAAGCACCAGTTCCGATCCCATCTCGGTGGCCACGGCGGCTGCCTCCTTGCAGCTACCGCCGTGTCTCGAAGATTCATTCCTCTCCCCTACCGAGTCCTCTACAGTCACAACCGTCGATTTCGCAGAACAACAGCCGTCGAACCGACGTAGTGGGGCGGCGATCTTCGAGGAATCATCGTCGTCGGATTACGATCTCAAGGCTATTCCCGGTAAGGCAATATTGAACCAGGAAGCTCGAATCGATTCTTGCAGGGAGCCGAAGCGGTTGAAATACGCTAGCGATTCGACTGAGTCAACTCGACCGGTGGTCCTGGTCGATTCGCAGGAGAACGGCATCCGCTTAGTTCATCTTCTAATGGCTTGCGCAGAGGCTGTCCAAGAAAACAACCTCAATCTCGCAGACGCCTTGGTCAAGCAAATCGCTCTTCTAGCCGCGTCTCAGGCGGGCGCGATGCGCAAAGTCGCCACATACTTCGCAGATGCTTTGGCTCGGAGAATCTATAGAGTATGCCCTCAAAACCCAGTTGATCATTCTCTGTCAAATATCCTCCAGATGCACTTTTACGAGTCCTCGCCGTGTCTCAAGTTTGCTCATTTCACTGCCAATCAGGCCATTCTCGAAGCCTTTGAAGGTAAAAAACGAGTCCACGTTATTGATTTCTCAATGAATCAGGGGATGCAATGGCCGGTTCTGATGCAAGCCCTGGCGCTCCGGCCTGGTGGACCGCCTGCTTTCCGGCTAACCGGAATCGGACCGCCGTCGCATGATAATACGGATCGTCTTCAGGAAGTGGGCCGGAGATTGGCTCGATTGGCAGAGACAATTCATGTTGAATTTGAATACAGAGGTTTTGTGGCTAACAGTTTGGCTGACCTTGAGGCTTCCATGCTTCACCTCAGACCCGCAGAGTTGGAATCCGTGGCGGTTAACTCGGTCTTCGAATTGCACAAACTGCTGGCCAGACCGGGCGCTATCGAGAAAGTTTTATCCGCGGTGAAGCAAATGAAACCGGAGATTGTTACGGTCGTTGAGCAGGAAGCGAACCATAATGGTTCGGTTTTCCTGAACCGGTTCACCGAGTCGTTGCATTACTACTCGACCTTGTTTGACTCGCTGGAGGGGTCGGTTAATACCCAGGATAAGTTGATGTCGGAGGTGTACTTGGGACAGCAAATTTGCAATATTGTGGCATGCGAAGGGCCGGACCGGGTGGAAAGGCAGGAGACTCTGGCTCAGTGGCGAACCAGGTTGGGTTCGGCAGGGTTCTTACCGGTCCTTCTCGGGTCAAACGCGTTCAAGCAAGCAGCCATGTTGCCGGCCCTGTTTGCCGGCGGAGATGGGTATACGGTGGAAGAGAATAATGGGTGTTTGGTGTTGGGTTGGCATACTCAGCGGCTCATCACCACCTCGGCTTGGCGGCTGGCCGACAGACCGGTGGCAGCTTACTGAGACATCATCACTCTACTCTTAGTCAAGTCGAGCGAGTTAGGTCAACCCCAGTGTAGCTTGTGCACCAATGGGTGGGGGGGGCGTTGGGCGTTGCTGAGCTAGCCAAATCGGGTGAAAATTGACACCCACCGCTTGGCTAGTGTGCCTCTTTGATTAGTTTTATCCGGTTTTTCTTTTTTATTTTTTTGTAATTCTCAATTTTCTTTTATTTAGGTGGTTCCTTTGTCAGTCAGGTCTCTCTCTTTTTTTCCTTTTTTTTTTTTTGGGAGGGGGTTGTAATCTTTGTATTCTCCAGGTTGAGTCAAGATGCGCAATGTGTATTTGCATATATTTTTCTTTTACATTACACTTAGGCTGTGATTGATACGTAGCCATCAATTGTGCATTGTGGTTTCAGTTATCGATAAAAATTATATATATATATTTATTATTTTTTTCCCAAAACCCCAAAATCACAAACTCTCCCAATCTTACAGAATCCTTAAATTAAACTGACGATGTTATCTGCCATTTACGCTTTCTTGTTGTGCTCTTACCGTGTAGCAACCACCACGGAGATCGGTGATTTGCCATATGAGACAGAGATATAATTTGTTATGTGTCTCAATAAATGCACAGAACATGTAGTATAACTTGAATTCTTTGTCTGTAGTACTACCAGTGGTTGTTTGTTATTCAATTTTTTGGTTGCCATTATGAGTGAGAGGTGAGCATGGCTATAATTATTTTAACTTCGGCGATTCATGCATGTATCGCTTTGATCTATGCATTCACCATTAGTAGGATATGTAATAATTGTGGTCATCAAATAGTAAAAGGATAAGTAGCATATAAATAAGGACAAATTTAGAATTATACAGTTCAAATAACAGTTTTGGGTTTGAATCTATTTAAGTGTTCTTAACATTTCAAGAGTGAGTTATAACAACAGATACTGCTGTCATGTCAAGATCCCATTGCCCCGTTATCCTCTCCCTAAGAAGTAAAGCAACATGTTAAGTATACAATATCATATTTGTTATCAAATTATCTTTTTAAATAACTTATTAAGGTGTATAATGTTCATATTTATAAGAATAAAGATTTATCTTTTCTTATTTGACGTGAAATTTTATCACATAGTATTCTTAATTTAGGATTTAGTTGAAAGAAATTAGTTATAGTAAAAATAAATAATGATTTTGTGTGGCCAATATCCACCGACTTTAGTTGATTAAACACTACTCGTTGTTGGTTAGTCATATAAGACAGAGACAGATATATATATATAGATAGATGCAAGATTGGCACACCTTGGGACACCACTAACTGAAAAGAGTTAAGGATTCTATAAAATAAAATGTCAAAGAAATATTACAGTGACACCGAGATTTTCCTAGGAATACGTCTTTGCTCTATCAATGAAAATGTCATTGATGATAAGAAAATGTCAATGTTCCTGTACATTCCTTTTTTTCTAGTTCGTCATAGCCAGCCCATCAGTTGCTTTTCTTTTTTTTTTTTTTTTTTTTTCTGAAAGTGTTCCTTTACAAGCAATTTTACTTGATTAATAAGCAATTGCTTTTGTGTGGGGGAGTCTTCAATGGGATCGATCACTTAAAGCTTACGAGACTCTTCAAAGATTGCTATCACAACGTGCAAACCACATCAAGCCATCACTCTGGCGGGTCTCGAAAGCAAGACGCTGTCTTTTTGTGATTATTGTTAACTAATAGATTTCAAAAAATAAAATAAAATAAAATATTTGCCATTAATTGTCAATAATGCAAAAGGAAGCTAATGGATTAGCTAAAAGCATTGAAATAGCAATGAATGATTGACAAGTACGGTGTAGTTTAATGATAATAGAATCCGGAGAACTCCTCCTCGAGAATTCATAGTCTTTATCATTATAATTTTAGATTGATGCCCATACAAAAGTAAATAAGAGAGAATGAAGTGAATATATATATATATATATAGAGAGAGAGAGAGAGAGAGAGAGAGGAAACTTGTACAAAAAAAAAAACATATAGTAAAACAAAGATATTGATCGAATTATAGCAAAAAATGATTGTAGATGGAATTCAAAACAGGTGTAAAGTGGGTTTTTTTTTTTTTTTTGGTCCCATCATTTAGGGGATAAACCATACAAACAGATGAATCCCCACAGGGTGGATTTCTCGGGATTTGTCAAGATAAAAAGGGGCATTAATTTAGCGCGTGCAGTAGTAGGTGGGCAGCACCACCATGCCCACGTTAGCCGGAATATATAAAAATTTTGATTTTATTTTTTTAATAAAATTTTACAATTAAATTTTGAATATTTATATATATAAATTTATAAATGAATAGATAAAATATAATTTAAAAGGTTTATTACAATAATTAACTACAATTAATTATCCACTCCATTTATAAATTCTATGTCTTCTTAATAGAGCTCTACAGCATGTAGCAAAGAATGAAGGATCATGCACCGTTATGACTAAGACTTCACTTCCCACCTCAAAAAATGTCATAAATTAATTTTTTGCATATCCGTCCCAACCGATTTCATTCAAAAGTAAGGGGAAAAAATTATAAAATAATTATCTGTCTGACCTTAAGGTCGGAATTTTCATCTATTTGGTGGAAAATTATTACACCCACGTGTAGAAAAGAGCTTTCCAAAAAAAAAAAAAAAAGAAGAATGAGATATCTAATTGAAAATTTAGATAATTGGTGGCCTGAATTAGTCAAATTGATAGTTGATGATCCAATTTGACTCAAAATTTACAAAAAGTTAATAATCGAATCACGTCGCATCAATAGCATTCACTCGGGTTGGTTATTAACTTCATGAATTTTATCAATTCGGTCCAATAACTATTGTTCCTTGCCAATTAAGGTCACTAAAAGAACTGAACTCCTCCTCTATGGATCCCACGTTGGCCGCCAAGATGTAGCATTGGCGCATAAGCCAATGGAATTGAACTGACGACTCACATTGGCTTCTTTTAAAAAGTTTTGTGATCCGAACTAGTCAAAATAATAAGGAAAAAAGATTATTTTTTTGGGGGTTGGGGGGGGGGGACATTGGTTTTGCCTGGGTCTCACTTCTTGTTTATTTTCTATTTTTAAAAACATATGATATGCATACAATTAATTTAGAACATACATAAACATATAACTATTAAAATATTTTATATACACAAAATTGACATATGTTTATATATATATATTTAAAAAATATATTATTGTTAGTTGAGATTTAAATAAAATGGGAATGCACGGACTTATGGTATCTTAGAAATAAATTGTTAACAAAATCAAGCAAAGTGGGAACGTAAAGACTAATGAAATCATACGCACGAATGTTTTGAAAGGTCATCTCAACTTATTCTACATTAGTGCGCCCAAGTGACGTTTAGTGATTAAGAATTCAAATACTTATTTTAAATATTTCGGATTCCAAGCCTTTGAATAAAAGACGAAGAATTTATGGGGATTAGAGAGTGTTGTTAGAAAACCACTCCCGATGTGTGTTAGCCACTCATGCTTCAATAAATTTTGCAATAAAAAAAAATTATATATATATAAGATTAAAAATTAATATTTAGATATAAGTTAAATAATTGAATTTTATTTGAAAAGTTTTTAATATTGAATTAGAAATAGACGTGATCAAATGTATAAAAATTTAAATATTCTAATTTATTATAATGAATATAAATTTTTATTATATAACCGTTAAGTATAATTTGTTTTAATTTTTTTGAATTTAATTGGATGACTTATGTTTTCTTTATAATTTCAACCCAATGAATTGATATATTAAAATTTTATATATAATTCATTAATGAGATTTAAAAGTTCAAAATATTAAGTTTATTGATATTTGGAATATACAAGAAGATAGTTTCAAATTTTTACGAATTTTTAAAATTAAATTTTAATTTTTTTTACATTTTTATTCAAACCTTATAATTTTTAAATTTATTTTAAATCAATCCTCTTTTTTTATATAAAAAAAATAAAACTATTAAAAATCGTAAAATAACCAAATAAAAATCATTAACAAATTAATTGCTTTCATAAAAAATAATTTAAAATAAATTTTAGAAATATAAAACTTCAATAAAAATACAAACAGTTAAAAAAAAAAAAAAATCTACAATAGTCTCGAGCCGTCAACGATCGATGCTTGAACGGGACATAATGCTGTTTGCCTTTATGAAATGGTGTGTACCAATGGACCATCCAACCCAACCCCTTCCCACCCAGCAAACCATTCAATTCCTTCACGTTTTCTGCTGATTGGATCGCAGAAATCATACCTACCGACGGATGGCAACGGCCCACGACTCTCTTGTCAAAATTATCCATAATATCTAATTTCTTCTTCTTTTTTTTTTTAATTCTTTTCAACTGCTCCAAGTCCCCGTCACATAAATTGTCGGGGGTGTACCTTTCAATGCAGTTTAACTTCAGGTTTTGTATCATTGCGTCCTCAGCTTTACTACCCAACAGCCCCCCCACCCCCCGAAAAGTCAATACATCTGAAAGCTATTTTCCGTGACCGATCGCTAACACACACACACACACACACACACACACACACACACACACACACATATATTTATTATTATTTTTTTCTTTTTGGTCAAAAGAATAGCAAAGCTATAAATTGAATAATTATTAACTTATAGTGGTAGACTAGTCAAATATTTTACCCCACTTTACAACCACCTTGATCCAAACCTAACTTAAATTTGACTTTAAACGTAAGATAACTTGATTTAAAATAATTTAAATTTAAATTTGTCCAACTTGACTTAAAAAACATTATTTTTGAAATTATATATTTTCCTGGAAAAACAAAATAAGCTTATTACTTAATATTTCATTACATATTTACTTATCGCTTTATTTATTTATACACAAATATATATAACAATAATTTTTTTAAGCAAGACATTAGTTTATATATATATATATATATATTGTATTTAATTTATATGATCCAAACCTAACCCAACCCAAATCTGTTTAACCCGATTTATTTGACATCTTTATATAATAGCAACAAAGGATTTGATAAACAACCCTTAATTACTGTCTAATAAAAGATTTGATGAAAATGTTACTTAGAGATCACCAAATATAAAATTCAAGGGCAAATTTTGAGGTTTGAATTCTAAATTGTACTCGTAGTTAAATTCTTTCTCTCCAGTCAACTTGCTTTTAAAAAAAAAAGGAAAAAAACTATGGACTACTACATTGTAAATGTGTAAAGGGAATGTAAAAACACGAATGTGCTTCTTTCGGTTGAAAGAAGGCCTAATTACCTAACCTAAGCTAACCCATTTGAAAGCTTTACCTCTTTCTTTTTTTGGTCCAGGAGAATCTAATGTATCTCGAGCTCTAAAAAAAAAATAAAAAATTGAAGATAATTCTTCTTGTTTTTATAAATCTTATGCTATCTTTCTAGGATTAAAATGTGGAATTCTAAAAATAGAGATCTAAATTCTAAATCATTGAGATATTTTATGAAGAATATTTTTATGTTTTACTTTGTTTAAGCTATGAAAAGATTATAGATGATGGGTTGTAATTCGTTGTATAATATCTGGCCCGCCAAGATTTGAAGTTTTTCTGTAAGCTATAAACGAGTGCCACCAACGAGCTTGAAGCCATACAACTGCACGAATCTAAATTTTAATGGGTCTAAACCTGACCTCAGCCTTGCATGTATACTGCCATTGAGCAAAGTTAATCGGTGACAGCATTGCATGAGGGCCCGAGATTGCATTCTCTAATGTAATAGTGGACACCAAAAAACAAAATAAAAAAAAAAAAAAAATTTACTGATTTTTCCTATCATTTGTTTAATTCGGTTGAGATTTAAGTAATATATCCTCTCAGGAGATCACCAATTATTCAGTTTAGTGGGGGGGGGGGGGGCACTGGTCTCGCCTTCAACTTCAACCAATCTTCTTTTTGATAATTGCCTTTGAAAATGAATTTTCGTAAACCAAGAATTATAACCGGTGAGTGTTATAAAATAAGACTGAAATTAAGTGGACGGAGAGGGAGAGACCGAAGAAATAGATGACACCTGTGGCCCTACACCTAAAAGTTATTATTACCTTTTCTTTTAGTTTGGTTTTTGAAAAACATAAGATGAGCAAATAAGTAGGGAGGATTTGCAAATAACCTTTTTTTTTTTCACTTAAGAATTAATCAACTATTGTTATTCAATAATCAAAAGAGAAATTTGGTTTTAACATATTCTATTTTAAGTTTAGTAACAATTTACATTTTGATATTTGAATTCCATAATAATTAACGTATTTTATTGAATATCTTTGAAAAGTTTTGAAATAATTATAAAATTTCATTATGAATGTCATAAAGAAACTGAATTTTCCTTTAACTTATTAAAATAAAAATAAAATTATTTTTGACCTAAATTTTGGGTTGAATTATTTATTGTATTAATTTTTTTTTAATGATGGTGTCGCTAAATTTTCTATATATTAGAGTTTTTTTTTTGAAAATTAGTAACATGATTTAAAGAAAGGGCCTATGTATATTTTCATTATTTTTGTTAAGTTTAACCGACGATCGTTAGTTATAGAATGTGTTTCATTATATTTCAAAATACATGATATAAGTTATTAAAAAACACAAAATAAAATATGTTAAATATAATTTTTTTTTATAATCAAACGACTGATAATTATTGGAGAAGAGGGTTTTTGATTGAAAAGAGATTTGAGGCAAAAAGATATGGATAAAATTATCGGCATAAATCTATCAACAGAAAAGCAGTCATTTGAGCCAAGAGTGATTAGAAGGCACCTTTTCTGATGGGTATCCTTATCGGTGATCAGTAAAATATGAAAAATAAATTTGCCAAACACTGTCTAAAATGTTGTTGAAGCACAATAGTCCCGGAAAATTGAAGCAAACACCCGCTTAGTAACTTCGTATCCAGTGAAATGGTAAGTATACAAATCAAAGAGTTAATGGATGCAAATCTCAAATTATTGGATTGAGAGCCTTTCACAAGAGACTCGGTTGTAAAGTGGGCAGAGACCATGGATAAATTAAAGAGTTGTAACTAAGTAGGCCTCGTCGTAACATAAAATGACATTTTGCTTTGGAAGGGGCTGCGTATATAAGACAAGATTCGAGCTAGCGGGTGGAATTTCGGTGGTTTCCCTTATGTCGGCCCTTGGTTGACTCCCCTCGTCTTGGTCTAATTTGTTTGACGCTTAGCAGAAGAAGTAAAATCAAATTTGGAAACGGAAGCGATGAGAACGATGTCAGCCTCCCCACAAGTTTCGAGTAGGCACTAGCTGCCAGTCTCTGCTAGCCCCCGTGAGATGCTTACGGACCACACTCAGTAGTTGTGAAGCCCGAAACAACCGGTTCCTTCAAGGTGGAAAATCACAAAAAAAAAAAAAAAAAGACTTGGAAAGGTGCTCCCCTAGGGATTTATTTTTAATTTTGGCTAGAAATGGCAAGGTGGGGTGAGTTGGAAGTCACCCATGTAAAGCTCATATTGACATTAACCTGTATACTGATAGTGACATGAACTTAATTAATCACTAATCATTTGAACTTTTGCTCGGCTAGCATTCTTTTCTCTCTTTTTTATTCTCATAAATTTTGGGCTTATCAAAGCATCAGTAACGCCAGAGCTTAAATGGATAATTTACATTTCCAAACGAGATTGTGGCTACAAATCAAATTGATGAATTAAGATCCTTTGACGTTAACAACATGATGGAAAGTCACATTATGCAAATCCAAGCTCCCTGCACTTATTCCAAACGTTTATCTTGAATGCAAAAGACTCGAGCCTTTTGCAATGAATCTGATTGCTCAACTTTAAATGGGGTCCTCGATGGATGTTCTGATAGACTTTTTATTATGTGAATTAGGTCTTACACATTCGTAAGCTCTATTGTATATTTTAAGTTTAGTTAAGTTAATTAATGGCTAACAAACTTAAACGTTGGTGTAAGATTTGAAGTTTGAACCTAATAAATAGAAATTGGGGCATCAAGGTCGAGTTGGGTTGGAAAGAGTTGAGCTCTTACTGGAATCAGGTTGCCATCGATCACTCACAAGGCATACGAAAAAAAAAATATTATAATTGTAAAAGTTTATAATTACGTGGAAAAAAATAATATAGTTTAAACGTAAAACTATTCAGTGATAAAAATTTTTATACTATGTCAAAAAAAAATTATTACATTTAAAAATATAAATTCTTAAATATAGTTTAATATATAAATTATATATTATATTTTAACAATTAAAATGTGAAAAAGAAATATTTTATTTCGTGTTTAATTGTAGCATTAGGTGTGCGTCTCAAGGACAAGTGGTGTCATTGGGAGCACAAACGAACAAGATGGGATTGATGTAACAGTTGATGGGATGGGGGAAGGTTGCTGATTTTAGGCAGGCGAGCAATTGTAGCCTTGACTGGACCCGAGTGGCTGTGGTCCTAGCCCGGCGGTGGACTGCCGTAGGCTCCATGCCCTTCGCATTTATTCTCGATGAAGTCCTGCTCGAAGAGTCCAAGACTTTACTTGTAGGAATTCTCTTCCATCAATTCGACTAGACCAAGCCAACATTTTTAAGTACATTTCAACCAACCGTATTTACGCTTCTGCTTTACTGAGTTTTGTTGGTCTGGATAAACACGAGCCTAATGCTACGGTGACAACTTTCAGATACACGCGACAAAAAGCCACAGTGCAAGAACCAGGCTAGTACAGTTTTGTCTGTAGCAATTGTGAGAGATAAGAAGGCTGAAGGCCCTACATGTTATCTGCGGCGAGACTTGCCTGTGTCGTTTGGCAAAGATGTACTCGGAAATGCCATGATCTTTCTTGATGCGGTTCAACGGGCTGTCAAAATGGTTAAGGGAATCAATGGATTTGTAAGGGACGAGGGCAAGAAAAAGAGAGAATGAGAATGCAAGAAGCGGTGGTTAGTCAGAGCTGAAGGGCACTTCTCTTTGCTCATCTCTTCGAAATTTAAACAAGACTGTGACATCAAATACGGAATGTGCATGAAGGAAAATTAAGCTCTTAGATTGTATGTATTTGAATTTAATTATTTTTTTGAGTAAAATAATTTTTTAATATACTATATTAAAAATATTACATTTAAAGATACTAACATTTTCATATTTAATTATAAATTTATATACATAAAGTGAATCTGTGTTGTTGTTGTATTTAGACTCTTAATCTCTAAGAAATTTCTAAACGAAGAAATATGTTAAAACTGAATATATGATCTACTCTTAGATTCCACAAACTGTTCTATTTTTGGCAACCATAAACTGCAAACTTAGAAATTGCATCCTGGGGGACTCTTCGGCCTCCTAACTTCCACCAAACCTCATCGGTAGAGCAGGGCTCAAAATCCGTTGACATCAATAACATGTCCGGTCAAGAACACAAACCAAAAAAAATGCATTATAGTTAATGAAAAGTGGGCATGGGGGGAGCGGGGGGACATGCCATGTTAATGCACATGGCACAGGGTGTCAGTTTTTGGCTCGAGACGAAGTCATGAAAAAAGAGAGCATACCGCCAAAATGGGAAAAGGGTAAAATTTGGGTGAGCCGGAATAGAAAATATCATGCAAAAGCATTGCTATTTGTAAAAAATTATTTCTCGTCTAAAGCATTGTTACCGTATGTCCCAATGAGTACGGTGGTTGTGTTGTGATGCTCTGTTCTAAAGAGAAGTTAATTGGATTTAGTCAAAAAAAAAAAAAAACATAGTGAGTATACAATAAATATAGATTAATTATACATCTTTTGCGGTACAAATAAAAGAAATTAAAAGTAGGAAAATTATTTTAATGTTCTCTTGTGAATACGATGTATTCCAGTGAACTCTAAACTTATAATCTGATAATTAGAGCAGTTTGACAGTTAATTCTAATAACTAGAACATATGCAGTCTTGTGAAGAGGAATTCAGAACTTGGAATTTTAACGCGCAGAAGGCGAATGGGAGCACCGAGTGCTAAAAATATTAGAAGCCCCCAGGGCCTCAATGCATATGAAGCTTCTCGTCCAAACTCGTTAAACCTAAAAAAAGGGGAGGCGGCCCAGAAGAGGAAGAAGAAGGAACAGCTGAAGCACCTTGAGAAGAAGAACAAGCAAAATGACAGTTGCACGTACGAGCAGTCGATTAACAATGAGGTTTTTATTATAGGAATGCAATCAATTTAATGCGCTTGAAATGTAGATTTAAATTATTATGATTATTAAATACATATTTATAATTAGATACAAGTATGTATTGTAAAATTTAAAATACATAATTAAAAATTATAATAATATAACGTGTAAATTTAGGTATGATACACATCAAGTTGATAGGGTCGAGGAAACTGTCTGGATTAACAATCTGCTTGGTATGATCTTATGACGTGCAGCTGGTGTTGAAATGATGAGAGAATATTCTTGTGAAGACGAATTCATCTCTTCATCAGTACTAGTAATTGAATGCAGCCACTACCTCAAATGCAGCACCTTTTCATGCGGTGAATTCAATTCAAAGATGCTTGCTTAGCATCCCAGTTCCAACACTCAACAATTTCCTGGTGTTTCTTTTTTTTCCCTGTCTAATTACTCAGAACCCCTCACTAGTAAATTTGGAGAAGCCAATAGCACAGCAACTTACATGTGCAGCCCCAACTATGATCGTGCACCTCATTGCACAATTTGGAGCTCGCCCTTGCCACGGGGCTACTCGCTCGTGGCTACAAATTCCGATTGTTGCCTGTTGCAATATATGATTCAAACTGCAATTTGCTAATATGCATTGCAATAGAATCAAGAATTTTGGAAGCCTAATTCTGTAGTCGACCTGGCAACGACATCCCAGCAAACCACAGACGTAAAAGAGGTGGAAACAAAGATTGACTAGCAGATGACATTCAGGGGACTTCTCATGATTGAAGGGCCCCTAGTTCTTATCTTTCAACAGATGCTTTCTCACAAGCCGGCATGCCCACAAACCTAGAATTTTCACAAGCCGGCATGTTCGGAGTTTATGATAGAAGACTGAAAACACGACAATTGGTGAGCCTGCTATTTGGTCACAATTAAGAAAACTTCTCCAACCTTATTCGGTTAACCAAGCATGTATTACATCAGAAAATTCTTTATGTGTCAGTCATTTCACAAAAATAAAATCCTAGACTACTTTAACTCATGCAATTACAATTTTGGCATGCAATCAGGTTATAGCTCAACAGTAAATTTCCTTGTGTTATACATTTGATTTGTCTCCAGACTCCATAGGGTAGAAGCCTCCTACACTGGAATGTGGAATGTCATTTTTTTTTTCCCATGTATACATAACCATTGCAACAAATAAGTTCTGCATCAGTAGAATAACATCCTCTTATGCAGACAACAGCACAAGATTCCTAAAGAAAGTGTAGTCGACTATGCATGTAAAACAATGAAACACAATTGAAATTAAGACAACCAAAAATCCATATTCCTTAATTAAAAAAACATCCAAGGATACAAATTTATTAACTGCATAGCAAATTGAAGGATCTCTGACCCATAACAGAAATAAAAATGCCAAACAGCTAAACCAGACTAACTGGAAACCACAAATCAAGATGACCAAATTTGACTTAGGATAAGGTAATGAAATTAAAAATATAACTTTTACTACTGGTGAAGTTTAATTTAATGAGAAGATATCTTCAGATTAAGAGACTTGTTAATCCATGCCTTCCAACTCCCATTCCCTTTCTGGGCAATTCCTGCAGTGGATCTTCCATCATCTTCCAGTTTCTCAGGCTGTGGCTTCTTGCATAGCATGAAATTGCGCACACCAAGTGACCCAATTGTTTCCCATGGACTCAGAGCTGCAATCAAATTCAACAACTCAAAAACATAATTAAGACATTCTGGGCTTTCCCAAATATCTACCAACACATGTTTTCAACAATCTAAAACAAGTCAGTAAACAAAATAGAATGAAAATAATTGCTAATTAGGAACAATTCAGAGATATGCTTCAAATTGCAGCAACAAAAAGATTCACAAAAAGAAAAATTTGAGCAAGGAAACTTACCACCAGACACGGCATTGGGGCAATAGAGCAGGAAATCATTGAAATCAGAGCCAAGAACAGGAAGGCGACCTTCACGAGCATAAAATTTCAAAGCAGTATCAATAACAGCACATACAAGCTCATCCTCATTCACCACAAACCGGATCGGCCCCGCGCTACCCAACACAGTCACGCTAATCAAGAGCCTGTTGCCCTTGGCAGCCTGATTCTTCTTCTGCTTGTAAAGCAACATCTTTTTTTCACCTTTTCTTTCGAAAAAATCTAAAAAAAACCAACAAAATCTCTTGCGATTTTCTGAACACTGAAAAAAGAGAGAAAATTGCGAACTCGGTAGATCGAAAGATTGGAACTTGAATCAATTGAAGAAAGTACGAAAAACTTGGAAGGCCAAAGAACACTTATTTCTCTTCTGGGGTTTTCCAAAAAATCAAATCTTTCTATGGGTCGAGGCCGAGGCAGCGATAATACCAGCCTTCCTTGCAAGAGCCAAAAGCAAAAGCAGAGGAAGCAGAGACAACGCCCACCCTTAACTTGCAAAGGGAGAGCATGAAATAGTTACTGCCTAAGATTTCCACCATTCAAAACCAACACCAGAACAACTTTGAACCAAAAACAAAGCACACCCAGATCCCAAAACTCTTCCGTTCTTGCTACGAGAATATAAAAGCAAGAGGAACACGGAGAGAGAGAGAGAGAGAGAGAGAGAGAGAGAGAGGAATATTGTAATAAAAAGGTGTAAAGAAGAGCTATGGACGTGAGGAACTGGGGAGGATGTTTCGGGGCATTTATCTTTGGGGAATTAGAGTGAGTTTTGGATTGTTAACTTAGGGTTAGGATTGTACTGTTTGTTGTGTCTTTTGTTGTGCATATTTGTTGTGAGTTTTTTTTTTTTTAAAAATAAAATACATAAATAAAGGTGAAATTCACATTACATAAAAAAAAAAAAGATTGCCTTAATACAAGGTTTTGATTAAAAAATAAACTCTATCATATCTAATAAAAATTAACAGCTAATTCTACAATAACATTTGTTTAATTTCATTAAATAATCTAGTCTCTATATTATATATACATATATATATATCTATATATATATATATATTTATTTATTTATTTATTTATTTTTTTTTGGGGGTAACCTTCCATACATTTCTTGTGGGTTTTCAGTTTGGCTTGTGTTTAAAATGGTCAAACGCTAATTTCGTTGTTACCTGCTGTCCCAAAATCGCAATAGACACGGGTTCCACGGTTTCCTTTCTTGGATGGGAACCGCAGCATCACAAAAAATAAAATAATAATAATAATAAAAATAATAAAAACAATTATTGTAATTTATCGTGTTTCAAATATTTGACCTTAGACTTTATTCTTCGACTTATTTATACTCGAAGACAAAAAAGAATTAATTTAACTCTTGTATTTTATAGTTCTAGTGTGATCACTGTTAAAAGTTATCAAAATTATATAATTATTAATTTTATAATCTTGACTCTCATTTACATGGTATAATAATTATAGAATGTTAGGTATAGTGCTTTATGCTTTTTTTTTTGGATTTGTGGTAGAGTGTAAAAGAAAATTGTGAGAAATAAAGTTGCGAGGAAAAAATATTATCTTTTTATTATTTGTAAAAGAAATTGAATAGGAAAGTGCAATGTTTTTTTTTTTTTGTTAGAATATAGTTAAAAAGTAGGAAAATATTTAATATTTATGAAATGATGCTAATAATAATCAGACAAAGGAATCTGTGACCCAAAACTAAAATCCGTTGAATTTTCTTATTCAATTAGATAAGAAAATAAACCAGAAAAACTACGTGAAATAGAATAAGTCGACCAATCAATGACCCATCAAACTGGTAAGCCTGGTAGTTGGGTTCCAATCCTAAAAATTATATAGACTCGTAACCCAAAAAAAAAAATAAAAAATGAAAAAAATGAAAAAATGAAAAGAAAAGAATACTGGGCCACACATTTAGATGAACACTTTTGTCCTAACCCATTGAGTGACCTCTATCCAATGCTGTCCTTGTGATCGTTGCAGAATTGTTACCCTATACGACACGTTAACTCTTTAAGTCTTTTGAGTGTACCGTGTGGGACAACAGTCCAACGTTTGATCACATGGAACAAAGGGATTCTTTCGCATAAAAATTAGTAAGACCCCTTCTTCCAGCACGATCCCACATTCATTGCATACAACAAAAGGGATGATGCTCTTTGTTACTCTGGTTTTAACTTAGATATATATATATACTCGTGGCAAATTTTAATAAATGATAAATTAATAAATAGTAAGTTACTAGTTTAACAACTAATTTGAACTACAATTATATAAATAAATTATGAAAAAAAGAAATTCTTATTAATATTTTATGATATATCTATAATAAAACAAAAAAAATATATTTTTTAATCTTTTGATCTCGAAAATACTTCATAATATATATTAATAGCGAGATTGTAATCAATTTATGGATATTTTAAGTATAAAAGATAATACCCACTAGTAATTTAGTACTCTATTGTTTATAAATTTTTGTACTTTTTATTCACACCAAGAATTATTTTACTTGTTGATCTAATATAATTGTATACTTATTCTTATTCCCATTGAGGAGCATTTCAACTGTTAATTTAGTCTAACCATATATCTATTTTTATATAATAATACAACTTTACATCTAAAAAAAGGAACTCCCATTTAAACCTGTGAATTTGCAACTTTTAAAAAACTATGCATACAACTATTCAATGATATCTTTTATAAAATTGAATTACGATTTTATTTTATTAATAAATTCCAATTTGCTTGTCATTTTTGTGATATCAAAAAACTCTTTTCTCGTGTACAAGTGTGCACACAGTATTTGAATCCACGTAGTTAGGCTTTTGATTTTTTTTTTTTTTATAAATAAAAAGTTTGTTTACTATTAACAAATTTTTTTTTTAAAAAAATTAATTCTGTTTTGGCGGCTGAATAAACCTTCCATTGTTGTCGCGGTTCCTTGTTAATTAAAAGATTCTATTCCATGGCATGCATGCAAATACGCCTGCACATACATGTGATAATTTTTATCATCATGCATGTGGATATTCTCTTCGATTCCATGGAGGGAGAGATATTTTAGCTGAAATTGGATTTGACTCGAGCCAACAACGACGTAATTTTGCATGTGTTTTCATCCTCGCGATTTCGATCTATCGAAGGCAACAAACAGCCATGTGGGAATACTTGTTTTATACGGCAATTTCAATGAAAATTGTTTTTAATTTATAATATTTAATTAATAAAATAAAAATTAAATTTAATACATTGTAATAAAATATAAGAGAAATTTGTGGTGAGTTATTTCTTTTTATACACAAATTAAATTTAAATATTAATAAATATCTTTAATTTAATTTCAGAAATATTATATATATATATATATATATATATAACTTTAAAAAAATTAAACAAATTAAGAATCAAACACGTTTATTTATTTGCTAATGGGCCGCCTTTGTTGCACCATGTGCGGGTACGGCTTGCTCTCGCGAGGATACCATTGACTTCATTCCATGGAGAGAGTGGCTTAACGAAGCAAGTGTGGGTGGGAGAGCTCTTAGCCCCTGGTACAATAATTGAAGTTTGTAATTTCTTGCCGACATTGGATACCTACCAAAGTAGTGAAAATAATAATAATAAAATTAATTAATTAATTAATTAAAAAGTGGGGAAGGCGGGGGGGAAAACCCCACAAAAATAGGAGTTGCATGGTTCGGAAGCTTTGGATTTGAAAACGTGGGGCTACGCTTCGAAGGTGCTTCGCAAATGGAAGTCGGAGTCTTACACGTTTGATTTCCTTAGGGAAGCTGTGGCTTACAGAAAAGCAAATAAAATTTTCCATTTTATGTATAGACGGAACTACACAAAATCGTGGTGTCCCATAAACTTTCAGATTCTCACGCTCATCAGTCCATTAAAATTGTGGTGTCCATATCTTAATTATTAAAATTATGAATTGACGATTAAAAAATAAGTTAACTGTTGATTTCTTGTTTAAATTTTTCTATAAAATATAATTATCGTTTAGATATTGAATTTTGAGTAATTTTCGTACACTTAATTTTAATATTAATGTTAATAAATATAAAACTTGACATGTCGCACACACATGATTCTTATTCATTTGAGAACACATGATAACCAAAAATAAAAATAAAAAAATCAAATTACCGTCAAAATAATCCCTCGGGTGATGAAGGGCTTCATTTTATGAAATTGC
Organism: Ceriops tagal; assembly: GCA_021533255.1. NCBI lineage: Eukaryota > Viridiplantae > Streptophyta > Magnoliopsida > Malpighiales > Rhizophoraceae > Ceriops > Ceriops tagal. The sequence continues at coordinate 7,751,182 of CM038608.1, forward strand.
ACGGCATTAATGCGAAATTGACGCAAGGGAAATGGTAATATTATAATCATTTATTTGTACATTTGTAATCTATTTTTATTTGTGATCATTCTTGGACTTTAAGTAACGTCATATTTTAGGCTAAGTATCATTAATTGTTTTTTTTTTTTTTTTGTCTTTTCATAATGTATAATTAAATAGAGCTTATAGAATCAGTAAGCATAGCTCTCACTTTGATAGGACCACCCAAAAAAAAAAAAAAAAAAAGCTTTAGGTCGCCATATTACTTGATTCGCACCTCAAAATTTTAAAAAGAAAAGGTTTTGAACAGGATTTGACTACTCGTACTTTTGCCACTTACGTTTCTAATAAATAAATTGTAAAATTGGAGGCATCTTTGGAAATCCAGCATTAAATCAATGAATTATCGAACGAGTGGGAGGAAATTTATCATGAACCAAGAGAATTGGATTAGGGCAAACTTTGTCTATATCTACAGTTGATAAACATGTTATATTACATGTTAAAGTGAATCAATCATCACATTCATAACTTGTTTGGAATAATTCAATCGAATTCCAACACCATAAAATTGCTAATTCTCACCAGTTTGTTTGATAACTGTAACAGTTTTGGCGAGAATTAAATGAAATTATATTCAATTTACCTAATTTGAATTATATCCTGAAAATTGAATGGAAGTCCCTCAAAATCTTTATACACAACAAGCTGCGGCATATTTTGGTCTGACTAACGACTTCTTTCCATTTTTATTTATTCTCCATCTGAAAAAAAAAAAAAATTAGTTTTTATGAACAGTTGAGCATGCTTGCACCAACGAGCCTACACCAAATTGAACCACTAATTAAATACTTTGTTATTTTGGGAATTTGTTATAACTCACGAGAATCAAAAATCCTAAATTCCCGACACGACCTTGTAATGACCAGACCGAGCACAGCGGTGCACCACTAGGTCACATCTAGTACATTTGAGAGCCATAGGATGACCCTCATAATTTTCTGCTAATGTCAACCTCCCGCTTTTTTTTTTTTTTTTCCTTTTTTCTTTGGCTCGCAGAAAAACGAAAGTTTTAAACCAAGATCATTGAAGTACTCTTGTTCGTTCGTAGCTTTCCCAGGCGGTTAAGCTAACAAAGAATATTTTTACAACTAGCTTGACCTGACCTGACCTGACCTGCCAGATTGGTGTCATTTGGAAATGGAGAGCATTCTCGGCCTTCTTAAAATCAGGGTCAAAAGAGGCATAAACCTGGCGGTTCGTGACCTTGGTACCAGTGACCCATATGTTGTCATCACCATGGGAAACCAGGCACGTTCCTCTTTTCTCTTCTTCACTCCAATTTGATTCATGGCTCTTTTCCTGTTCATTTTCAGTTCTTTCTCTAAATTTTATTGCTTGTTTTTTTTTTTTTATTAGACATTCGGTTTGCTGTTTACATAGATACATTTGTGAGTGGTTTGAATCTTTTTGGTTTGTCGGTCTAGTCTATGAATTATTTCGAAAATCTGTTTTTTTTTTTTTATAAATTTTTTTACATGAAATTCTGTTATTTTATTGAAATATTGAATTATGCGATGCATGTTATTTTAATTAGGTTGATTATTATATACAAGAAGACGTGTCAATTATAACCAATAATTGTAATGAATTTGTATCCAATGGTGCGCTTCCTTTCATCAATCTCTTTGAAAAAACTCTAAATAATTGGAGTTAGAGATACTAAAAGTAATTATTTCCAATGCAGCTTGTTTTGTAAATTACTGTTTTTCTTCCTCTCTTCTTCTCATCTTAATTTGGTTGATGCAGACATTGAAGACTCGTGTCGTGAAGAAAAATTGCAACCCCCAATGGAACGAAGAATTAACCCTGTCAATGATAGATACTAATGTTCCAATTAATTTGGTATGTGATCCACGGATTACTAATGATGCTCGTTTAACCAACGTAAGGAAGCACCTACATTTCCTTGAATTTGTTCTGATTCCGTTGGTATTTGATTTGATTTTGCAGACAGTTTTTGATAAAGACAAGTTTACTGCAGATGACAAAATGGGGGAGGCCCAGATAAACATCCAACCATATATAGCAAGCCTAAAAATGGGATTGAAAAACCTTCCAACTGGGTGTGTGATCTCAAGAGTTCAGCCGAACAAGGACAATTGCCTCGCCGACGAAAGCTGCGTTGTTTGGAATGAAGGCAAAATCATCCAAGACATGCGTCTCAGATTAAGGAACGTAGAATCCGGCGAAGTTGTCATTCAGCTTGAGTGGGTTGAAGCTCCTGGGTGTAAGGGTCTGGAAATCGAAGGTATGAGCTAAACGCGTTTCGCATAACATTGTGGTGTATGCGTGCAGCGTTTCGAGCATAATGCTGCGCTTTGAATTGAGTTCATTTAAATCGTACGCCGTGTGACATACAGGGTTTTACTGATTATAATTTGTGGACAGGGGGTGTCTTTTGATGAGAAAAGCATGTGCAGAATCTAAATTTGCCTGCCACGTAATTTGCAAGTTGTAAGCTCATTGTTTTCCAAGAATGTGCTGTTTCAATTTATAACCAATTGGCTTGTTTTTAACTTTGCAAAGCAGGTAAAGCAACAGCTTGGAACCGGCCGAAGAGACGCGATTGACCAAAATTTTCCTGACAGCATTTGATCTTGTTGAAACCTTATCATGTTTTAGCAAACTAGAAAACGAATACTAATATTATGTTATATGAACATACTGCTTTCAAGTTTGTTGCCTTCTTCTCTCCTCTTATCCTTTTCCAATGGCTTTTGGATTATACTTCCATTATAGCTGATTTGTAATGTTCCATTTCAGCGACAGAATGGAATTCAATTCTGTCATACGGTTCAACTCATTGGTTTAACATGCCAAGGCATTCTGATTTAGAGTTGAATTCTACTATAAATATCTTCACCGAAACAAGCAGTCAAACTGACATTAGCAGTACTATGCTACCATAGTCAGCAGTCCCAACATTACCTACTTCAACAAGGGGCTGGAGACTACCCATTATATCTTCCGCATAGATTTTGACCATATGCGAAAATGATGGCTTAAATGTACCAAAAATCCACCTTGGAAGGTAGCATTCCTGTCATGAAAACGGAAGGAAAAAAAGAAAATCTCGCCTTACAGGGGTGCTCACAACAGTCTTACCCTTTATTTATTTATTTTAATGAAAAATTTGTTTATAGGAAATAAACAAGATTAAAATGAACTATTTTTTACTATTACACTAAGATTCACCCTTTTTTTTTTTTTTTTTATAAAGGCATAACATTGCTTACCCCTTACCGTTCAAATTGCTTCAATTGTGAAGGGCCATACCTCCAAGTCAGAACGGCGTATAGGGGCCAGCCACACCATAGGCGGGCTACAAGTAACGGCCCAAGTTTGGCCCAAACGTTCGTTAGAGGCTTTCTGCTTTTGTTTTCTTCAATAAAGTACACCAACAATTAAAGGCAGAAAAGTTATCTGAAAGACAAGTGAATTAGCTATAAGTCGTCGTTGAAGTCATCACTTCACTTGTGCATTTATTAGACCGACTATCCATAAATAAATAGCTGTTTAATGTATCATAAATTGAAAGAAAGGGATAAGCATGAGGTTAAAAGGGATGCTTTAGTGTCTTGGGGAGTTGTAGGTGCAGGAATCCCAAAGTGATTTTACTTGTGTGCAGAAAGAACTGTTCTTAAAACAAGGAACATTCTGCTTGCTAGGGAAATTTCAGATCTTTTTTTTTTTTTAATCTTTATTTCTTATAGGATTTCTAAAATTGGCTGCCAAGGAAGCATGTATAGTTGTCTTGAACGCTACATAGAAATTGGAACATAGAATATGAGCCATAGAGGTATCGAATATAGAGGGATTAATTATCAAGCTTGACTCAATTGGATTTAATGAAAAAGGCAATATATTTCCAGTTTGAACAATCAGTCCAGGGCATGACCCAAAAAAAAAAAAGAAATAATAATAATAAATAGATTCAACGTGTAATTAACAAAAAGGAAAGTAAAAAAAAAAAAAAACGCAATTCAATAGCCATCCCGAGGGAAAAATGAAAATGAAATCATTAGGTGGAAAGGTCTCTGCTCAGTTGCAAATCACACATTGGACCATTTTCACCTGTTTTTTTTTTTTTTGGATAAATAAGACTATTCACCAAACTTAATCTATAATAGAATAGAGCAATTAAAAAAGATTTTAATTGAATTTGGGATTAAAACTTTGTTATTGTTGTTATAGATAGGCCATTTATACTTTAATTGCCCATTCCCTAATGAAATATGACTCAGAATAATGCAAACTTTTTTCTTTTTGATAAAGAAAATTATTCACCAAGCATAGTTCATGACAATTATTGGAATTGAAATAATTAGTATTTATACTAACTTAATACCAAAAATTCAAGGTAAGCTTTTGGAGATAAATGGCGTTATAGAGAAGAAAGCATTGTTGTTCTATTTCTTTCTCTCTCCCTCTTCATGGTTTTTATCTTAACTCCGAGTTATTACAAATAAGAATCACAGAGATTTTTAGATTTTTATGCTAATTATTTCAATAATTTTGTTAAAGATTAGTCTTCTTTTTTTTTTACTTGGGATTTAGTAGCACTCATAAGCTACCGTATTATCTTGAACTATGGAGAGTAGTATTCTTGGGGTGATTACAAAATCAAAGAAGAAAACTATTTTAAGAACCATGTAAGAATATTCTTTTCTTCTCCTTCACATGGAAAACTACAGGTACAATGACTGTCAATTTATGAACGTTACAAAATTGGGAAGATATAAAACACTGCCTGGATAGAACACCAAAAGATCTACAGGAGCTTTGGACGTTTTCATATAGATATTTTTCTTTTAGAAGATAAAGATATTGAATTGTAAGGTGATCGTTTATTTGCTTAAATTTCACTATCTTTATCTTTTGTCAATGCATGCCCAAAAATCTTATGGCTTCATAAAGGAAGTTTCAAACAAACAAAAAATAACAAAGAGAGCGCCAAAAGGTGAACAAATGTTGTAGCCATGGCTTCCACTTCAACATCCTCGATACCAATCCCAAATAATGCCTCAAATTCAAGCTACCCACCATTGTCTTCAACCAAACCATTATTCTATCCAAATAGACTTAGATATCCATTTTGTTTACCTTCTTCTAAAGTTGTGCTCGTGCCACTAAAATCATCTAGCACAACCAAGTACAATGAAGTTGTCGTTGATGAAGAGATGGATAGGATTAGAAGGCTCCAAAACGGGTCCGATGTTCGTGGGGTGGCATTGGAAGGAGAGAAAGGGAGGACCGTGGATCTTTCTCCACCGGCCGTGGAGGCCATTGCGGAGAGCTTTGGAGAGTGGGTCATCGATAGATTGGAAAAGGAAGGGCGTGCAAACGAGAATGTTAAGGTGTCACTTGGCAGAGACCCGAGAGTATCAGGAGCATCATTGAGTGCGGCTGCGTTTGCAGGACTGTCTCGTGCTGGTTGCTTGGTGTTGGACATGGGACTCGCTACCACTCCAGCTTGTTTCATGAGTACCATATTGCCTCCATTCGCCTACGATGCCTCCATAATGGTAGTGTACATCAGCAACTCTTACACTATGCAAATAGCAATTTTGTGCATAAAATTGACCATGTTGGTTGGGCGTAGGCCAAGCATGTAATAAACTTTTGTGGCAATCTGCATCCTAAGCTATAGGCACAACCAATGGGTTTTATAAACATTTCCTGCTGGTGGGATCGGGATACATGGAGTGAAAGATGAAATAGGAAAAGTGGTATTTCTCAAATCACTTGTCTATTAATAGGCAAAAATTCGCTGTAGCTTAGAGCTCGGGGCTTGCGGCCTACAAAATTGTTGTAAGGATCATCGGTAGATGGGGACTACCCCAAGGGTTTTATTAGATAAATATTACGTATAAATATAAAAAATATATATTTATCTATTATAAACATTTATTTTATATAAAAAATACATTAATTGTAATTTACAGTTATGGTTATAGTGTAAATTTAGCATCTTTCTAACTTTTTTGGACTACCCAATGGACAAAATCTACGTAGCATTGATACTTCTAAAAGAATGTATGTGACGGACATATGTATTCCACACCACACTTTTTTGAAAATCCATAAACACGTGTTAGACATATTAAAGTTACATATACATATAATATATTTAATTTATATTTTACAATTGTATTTATATTGTGTGTATATAAATACTACAGTCCAAGACGCTCTTTTGGACTAATCGTTACTTGCAAAAATTAACAATTAAAAAAATTATAAATAGCGTAAGGAAGTTTGTATTTTATTCATCCTTTCATTTTTATTAGGCTACGTGATGTAAAGTATATTTTCGTTATGGTTCGTAAGTTTTATCATTGAGTAATTTTGAGTTACTCAAAACAGTAAGTGGAATTAGTAAGTGTCTAATGCATAAATATTTATGTATATGCTGTAAGTTAATCAAACGTTTTGTTGCAGATGACAGCGTCACATTTGCCATACACTCGAAATGGCCTGAAGTTTTTCACCAAGAGAGGAGGGCTAACGTCGCCGGAGGTGGCAGAGATATGCGACAAAGCTGCTCGTAAGCATGCCAATAGGCTTGCAAAAGTGTCAAAGATGCTTAATGCTCCACCAACAAGAGTTGATTTCATGAGCGCTTACGCCAAGCATCGTCGAGATATCATTAAGGAAAGAGTGAATCATCCACTCCACTATGACACCCCTCTCCAAGGATTTCAGGTTTCCACCTCTCCCAAAATAATAATAATAATAATTATCACTTAACATAAAAGTTTTGAATTTCTGTTCAGCACCGTAACATTAGAAAAAGTTTGATTAGGGAGACATAACACTTGGACATGAAATGAACGCCGACTTTTTATACATATTAATTGTAATTATGAAAAGATGTGCTGACTATAAATAAATATAAAAAGCTTAAAATTAGTCTTAGTTTACTATCAGCGAAATGCTTCTTATACTCAACTCTCAATAGGCCCGTTTGTGCTAGAGTAAAAACTACAAAAATTAATTTTATTGTTTTACAAGTACGATCAACATTAAAACTTGAATGAAATTATTAAATATTTAATATTTTTTCATAATATTGGCATTTTATATGTTGCATATAAGTTTAGCTAAGTACTATCGAATCTTAATGCCCTTTATAGTAAGTTAATATTTTCCATCATTCTAGTTCAACGGACACTAACCATTTATTAGAGTAATGAAAATGTTTAATCTCTTTCATAGTATTAGGTCTCTTTTTGTGGCATTGACAAATCTCAATTTAACTCTTTTATGATGTTAGCAAAATTTTCCCATTGTGCACAGATAATTTAATGAGATTTGAATTCATGGCACTCACTAATAATAGTGCTTGGTGGCGCAAAATTAGTAAGTTTCATCTTTTACAAACTTTGATTGTGGACCTGCGATTGTAAACGAACGTCCAAAAGTTCCTTTTGTTCCAAGAAAACAAGTATAGAGCCATTAGTTGATTTCATCTCCTAACATTGCAGATAATTGTTAATGCTGGAAACGGGTCAGGAGGATTCTTCACATGGGATGTGCTAGACAAGCTAGGTGCAGACACCACAGGCTCATTGCACTTGAACCCAGATGGGATGTTCCCCAACCACATTCCCAACCCAGAGGACAAAACTGCAATGGCACTGACCAGCAATGCTGTGATTCAAAATTCAGCTGATCTTGGCATTGTGTTTGACACTGACGTGGACCGAAGTGGAGTGGTTGACAACAAAGGCAATCCAATTAATGGGGACAAGCTTATTGCTCTAATGTCTGCCATTGTGTTGAGGGAACATCCCGAAACTACTATAGTAACTGATGCCCGCACAAGCATGGCTCTTTCAAAGTTTATTACAGATAGAGGGGGTCAGCATTGCTTATATAGAGTTGGTTACAGGAATGTGATTGATAAAGGTGTGCAGCTTAACAAGGATGGCATTGAAACACATCTCATGATGGAAACAACAGGGCACGGTGCTCTTAAAGAGAACTATTTCCTAGACGATGGTAAATCATGCAATTTCATATCATTGATTCTGATAATGTCGAATTCCAAGGTAAGTTTCCTTTCATTTTGGCTGTTTCTGAACATGTACAATATTGGATTCCATTGTACAGGCGCTTACATGGTGGTCAAAATCATCATTGAAATGGTGCGTTTGAAAGTGGAACGATTAAATGAAGGCATTGACAGTTTAATAAAAGATCTCGGAGAACCATTAGAATCGGTAGAACTAAGGATGAATGTCAACTCTGAGCCGAGACACGCGAAAGCAAGAGCTACGGAAGCAATTGAGACCTTTCGAGTCTACATCGAGGTATATATGTCCTAGCAAAAGTAAAATTCTTTAGATAGTTGTAATATATATGTATGGCCAAGTAGTTGGTGCCATAATTCAATATAGGATCTATCTTTATGTACAAAAAGCTCAAAAATTTGGATTGGATGATTATTTAACATGATATTAGAATTTTTTAACGGTAACCACGGGTTCTAGTACCCTCATTCAGTCATTCTTCCAGCACAATAGTAAGGTAGCCTCGTATCTCGCTGTTGCTTCTGCTTAACGAGTCAACGCGTGAGGAGGCTTATTAGTGTCTAATGTATAATCGATTGATTGGGTCTCATTTATATGTTTAATCTTTTGAATTAAACAATTTCTTTACAATAATGTAACTGATAAAATGTATGCAGGAGGGTCGACTTGAAGGTTGGGAATTGGACTCTTGCGGAGACTGCTGGGTAAGTGATGGCTGCCTCGTCGATACCAACGACTCTCCAGCTGTTGTTGATGCATACATGTACAGGTACTTGATAAAGCACAATTGTATAGTGTTCTCCAATTAGTTGTGACTGGTGCCATGTTTTGGTACTGAAGTTGCGCCAGTTCTTACAATGCAGGGCTAAAGTTTCTGACACAGAAGATGGAGAACATGGTTGGATACACCTTCGGCAAAGTATTCACAATCCAAATGTTGCAGTAAATATGCAATCGACAGTGCTGGGGGGTTGTCAGTCAATGGCAAATGCGCTTAGAGATAAGTATGCACGCAATCACATGGCCTCCACTTATGTGTGTGCAAAAAATTGATGTGAATGTCACAATGACTCGTGTTTCTTCCCAGGTTTCTATTGGCCAGCGGAGTGGACAAAATTCTAGATATCACCCAGATCGACAAGTATGCCAGACATGGACTTGCATAACATGATGAAAATGGTGAAGAGAAGAATAATATTTATATAAAATACATATGATGGATGATTTACTATACAGTGAAAATGTGGATATACCTTTTAGATGGGAATTAATATTTGCACATGACTCATTTGTGCGTGCAGGGAGCTATTAATATTCCCCTTTCAGATAATGCACAAAAATACAAAGACCATACTTCTTGTGGTGGGGTGAATTCTAGCTTACTCTTATTTATGAGCTTTGGTTCAATGGTTTCGAGTCCTCTGCAACAGGATTGAAGGTTTCAATTCGGTCCTTATCAGAGATGATTAATTTATACATATATAAAACTCGAGCTAAGATCAGAGGATAATTTAACGTCATAAACCTGAGCTTTTGGTACAAAAATGCTGAAACACTAATCATGGGCCTTTGTAGCCCGACCTAAATCAAGGCCAACAACTGATACAAAATTTAAACTCGAAACCTTTTAATTATGAATATAATTTCAGTAGCACTGGGCAGAGAGTACATTTTTTTTTTTTTTTACCTTTATAAGAATTTAGCATGAGAATTTTATGGACATATAAAAGATCAGACCTTCCCATAAGCTCCGGGTGTCCAGGGCTGGTCCTTCTTCCAATCGCTTGCAAATTAGACGGGTTTGAACGTAGAGTTCAACGGTGCAGCCCGCAATGTTAAATCTCTTGTCGCAGATTTTAGGTCAACATTGTCCCAACATTGCTAGGCCTGATATGAATTTTTGTGTATGTATGTTTCGTTTATATAGACCGAAAGATGGACGCATCTCTATGGCAGGCTCTCTGTTCTCAATCCGTGGTGGCGTTAGATAAAATTCCCAAGAATTATAACGAGAGGTCATTGCGACCATACGAAAAGAGATGTGACTTAATTGAAAGGGTACGTGATGCACATCATTAGCTTGAAGGTGTATGGAAGACAGTGACTTTTAAAAGTTATGGGGACCTTTCTTACACGGACTTTGTTACCCTTTTCATCGCAACTTGATGGTAAATGTTATGCTTTGGCAATTCACAATGAGTAGTGCAACACAAAGTCTCCAAGGGGGAGGCCTACAACTCAACGATGACCACACATATATGGTAGAAGTTTCAGGTTCAAATCTTTTATTATAAAAAAAGGAAAAAAAAATTATTTGTGTATTGCGCAGCGCAGTTCATGGTTGTAACAATAATAGAGAGAGAGAGAGAGAGAGAGAGAGAGATTTTACCAAGCACAGAGGCATTTATCATATCTTATATACTACACACGGTAACAAAAAGCCTTGTAGAGACCATAACACTATAAGTCAGTTCTAAGTCTTTTTTTTATTATTATTATTTGTACTAATTATAGATATTTTGATTGATTATATTCAAAATGATGTGACATATTATATTTTATCTAGAAATAATATTATGTTAATATGTGAGATTAAGATGGGATTAGACTACAAGTTGAAAGTCTGGGGAGATACACTAAAGTCTAAAGGTTTTAGGTATAATGAAACAAAAACAAAATATACGTGTTGTGTTGTGTTGAATTTTAGCAAATGTTAAAGGTGTAATAGAGCAGTCTATTAGATTAAATGTCCTTTGATGTGACTATTTTTATATTTAGGTTCTATTATCCAAAATGATGACAATGTAGAGGTGGGCCAAAATGATTTTTTTTTTTTTTCATTTCAGGCTCCTTTGCTACTTCACTGAATTGCACCTCTGTGGTGATGCTATTGAAGAGAACGCAGGCAAACTGCGTCTCTGGATTTTATATTGACTACAATAACACGAGGGGCGATATCACTCATTTATTATTACTTTCCTGTTTTGTAACGCTGAGTTTTCTCAAATTCTCTGGCTGATGGCCCTTCTCACCGGCTTCCAAGCAATGTCCGAATTAAAAGTTAATATCCCATCACAAAAGTCAACAATATAGATGATATATCTGCATTAATGGGATGCAATCAACTCGATGCATTTCCCAGATCCTAACTAAGATTATTAATATTGTTGGATGCATATTTATAATTTTATTATTAAATTTATTCGTGTATTAAAAAATTTAAAATATACAACTGAAAAATGAAATGCGTAAATCTGCATTTTGTGCATGTGAAGTTGATCTAGTTGGTTTTACCTCTGGGTGCAGGGAGAGAATTGTTTCCCATTTGAATAAATTCAATGTGAGAAGAAAAAGCCTTTGCTTCTACTTCCAACATGCATCTGCTAAGATCAACCATTTACTACATTGCCAATTCTATTTAAAGACAATTTCGGTGTCTGCTAATCTAGAAAGGCTATTTCGAAACCCAAACTGCATAGAGAGCATGGATTACGAGGAAACGATCGAGTAGAGAAATGCTCGCAGAATCTGTGAGATTGGATCCTTGTTTGGGGCTTGTGTTATATTGTTTCTTCATTAGATTGTGAAGCAAAGACTTGTGATTCGTGGGTCAAGATATCATTCATAATTCGGAATACGTATGCATTGAACGATGGGTCCATTATCCTCCGTTATTTCCTTCTGTGTTAGGTAAATCAACTGACCTTTTGTTTCCTGTGTGTTGACCTTTTAAATTTCTTTTGGTCAAGGAGAATCTCTTACTTCGCAGTCGTTGTTGAAGTGCTTGATTTGAACAATAGTTTTGCTGAGAAAACGTCAAAGAAAGACTGCTGGAAATACTGGGGAGTGGAATTAAGATTGAAGTGGGTGTGGAATTTTATCACCGGAGCACCCATTTTATAACCACTACAAACTCGGCGTACCTTTGAACAATCCATTATTTGAATGGAATTTTATTTCAAATAGACAAAAAGAGATTTTGAATTTTATAAATGGAACAAGTTGTCTTTTGAAGAGGGAGGGAAAGTGGTGGAAAATAGATATACGTATCTCACTCTTTTTTTTTTTTAATATATATAAATATATATATATATATATATAAATGAATAAGGTAAATATATATTCAGCACATATAATGTATATATAGACAACAGTGATATGCAAATAACACAATTTTGATGGTTACATAAATATTTTTTATTAATTATATACACTTTTATTTGATTATACACACATTATATTTATATAAAAAAAAAACAAAAAACAAAAAGAGGCGATGCCTGCGCGACCCTCACCTTGCCACCCCTCCATTCCCCAACCCCGATTTTTCTTTGTTATTAATTAATTAATTATTACATAAAAATAATAAATTTTACACGTTCTAGAAATAATTTACATCACACTATTATAACTATTAGTTACACTATATCAACAATTATATGTAAAAAAAATTGAAAATGTATCACCAACAATTTTGATAATTTATTTTATAAATTTTATATCTAAAATATGTTAGTTCATTATATTCATGTAAGTTTTTTATCTTTATTTTATCCTATTGCATCTTCTGCGAAAGACTTGATGAACATCCTTCATGGTGTTGGCTGCATCCAGCAAAGCATCTTTGTTCAAAACAAAACTTTTGCTTGAGAGCCAGAATGAATCATAATTGGTTGGCAAAACCACATGGGACATGCATAAAAATTAAAAGATAAATTAAAAAAAAAAAAA
>CM038608.1:7770885-7816356 GCA_021533255.1 Ceriops tagal
AGACAATTCGGATGTTCTTGTTTAGGTCTTCGTTAGGTTATGGGTTGGCTGATACTTTAGCTGCATTCATAACTCAATTCAAAACACAGAACGTAAAGCAAATTAAGGACATACGAGATTTACATAGTTCCATCAACGTGACGTACATCCACGGTGGTAGGGACTCTCCCTTACCGAAACTATCCACTATGCTTAAGAATTCCAGTTACAATGGATGTCTTAATCCTCTGCTCCTTTCACTATTGCAATTACTAAGCAAGTATAATACAAAGAGTGTCACTTACTGTGTCTACCCTTCTTTTAACTTATCTTGCCTCTGTTGAATTGAAAGGCTGCTCCACTGCCGCTTAGAAGTTCATTGCAACGCTCTCTAACCTTTCTTGAAGAAATCTAGAAATACGTTGAGTTCTTTTCAATGCTTCACCGTCTCACGGCTTCACCCGTCTCCTGATTTCACGGCCTGCCTCACGTTTTTGGTTTGGCGTTTCACGTCTCTAGTTTGTCCGCTTTGTTGGTCTCACGCCTCACGCACGTTTCTGGTCTCATGTCGTCGCACGTTCTGGTCTCACGCTGACGCACGTTCTAGTCTCACGCCGTCCAGTGGAATTTCTCTCATCGTCCAGCCAGATTTCCTCTGTTCTACTGTCCACCCTATTTTTCCGTCCACTCTGTTTTACCGTGAACTCGTCCTTTCTTTTGCTGGTAGTTGTGTGTTTCTTACGGGTTTCTCTCTCTTGCAGTCATACAATTTTCTCCTTGTCGTGTCGTCCGTTTCTCTCCCTGGTCTCACCTGTTCCGGCTCTGATTTGGTCTCACCCGTTCCAGATCTGGTCTGGTCTTACCCATTCTAGTTTCGATCTGGTCTTGGCTGCCTCCAGTTTTTCTTTTGTCGTCTGTTTCTCTCTCTTGCCGTTCACTCTGAGCCGTCACGGATCTTTTCCCTTTTCTGCCGGTGGTCTGCTTTTCTTTGTCCTGCCGTTCAGCCCCCCTTCGGCTGTCTCTTCTTTTCTCTGTTTTTGCCGACTGTTCTCTTTCTCTTCCGTATCATTCTGCCGTCGCCCCCCCCCCCCTTTGATTTTTGGCCATCTTTTGTGTTTTGCAGTCCAGCACTTGCTTGTATTTGGTGAATGTTCTCTTATGTTGGCCTTACCCTAGTTTTGTTTTCCAAGGTCTTTATATACTCTTTTCCATGAAACCCTAATAGGGCTTATGTGGTGAATTTACGTTCTTGCCCTTACATGGTGGATTTACTTTCTTACCCTTCCACGTGACTTTACTTTCTTGCCCTTCCATATGACTTTATTTTCTTGTACACTTAAACCTAGTTGATAACAATTACAACCCATACAAGGCTGTGGGAACAACAATCTTCCCTTTTGTAATTGTTGGCAACACTCGCAACAAAAGCCATTATGCAGTAATTTTAACTCCCCCTAAATATGTACTCCCCATTTCTTAACAGCTCCCCCTGCACTGTTGCTTCTCTCCCCCTTTGCCAACCAATTACAAATATGAAAAACTCGCAAAGTAGAGATGGAGGATTCACCTGAACTTCAGGCTTGAGGAAGCATTTGCACAGACAGACTTATTCTGTGCTTTTCAAACAGCTCTATGGACAGAGATTTAGTTATATCTTGTATAGCCTCTTCAATAGATTTAGGTTCAACTTATAAGAGTAAAGCAATAGCTCCCACAATTCTTCTTCTTGTTGTAACTCCTATTGATGGGTCACCTATAATCTAATTTTCTTGATGAGCACTGGTCCACATTTTCTTTGGCTTTCTTTCTTGCACAGTCTTAGTTGCAAGAGGATCTCTTTCTTCATCTTCAGACTCACTCTTCTCTGAGTCTGAACTTACTTCTTGTTCCTTTTCTTCAGGTTGGTCTGATTTTTTATCTACATTAAAGTCATCTTCTTCATTGTCCCTAGCTTCTTCATTCTGCATTGTTTTCCAGTTATCATTTATTCTCACATCACTGGACGTGATCACTTTTCCTAGCTTATGCAGGAAAACCCTGTAACCTTTTGTCTTTGCTGAGTATCCCACAAAAATGCCTTTATCAGACCTAGCATTGAATTTTTCCAAGTTTTGCTCCTTGTTCTTCACAAAACATGGGCTGCCAAAGATTCTGAGATACTTTGATGTTGTCTTCTTCCCACTTCATAGCTCATATGGAGTCTTATCAGTATTGGGCCTTAGTAGAACTCTGTTCAGTAGGTGTACGACTATAAATGTTGCTTCTATCCAAAATCTTGTGTGAAACTTGGATTCCAGTAGTATAGTTCTTGCCATTTCAACCATAGCTCTATTCTTCCTCTCTACCATCCCGTTCTGTTGAGGTGTTCCTGCTGATGCCATCTAATGGTGAATACCATGCTTCTCAAGGTAATCTTCAAAAGCTTCATTTGTAAATTCAGTGCCTTGATCTGACCTCAATACTTTGATCTTCCTTCCACTCTCATTTTCAGCCAATCTTCTGTATCTCTTGAAGCAATTCAGAACTTCTGACTTGTGTTTGAGGTGCATGATGCAGGTCCTTTTGGAATAATCATCAACAAACAAGATGAAGTACTTCTCACCATTCAACCCTTTTGTCCTCATCAGTCCACACAAATCAATATGTACAATGTCAAGCATTGCTTCAGAACTGAACTTATTGGTCTTATATTGCTTTCTGACATGTTTTCCTTTAAAGCATGCTAAGCAAACATACTCTCTCTCTTTCTCCTGAAGTCGAGAATGTCTCTGATTGCATGAGTAGTCGTTAACTTCCTCATGTTCTTCTGTGTTAAGTGTCCCAGCCTCCTATGCCAGAGTTGATTTTTTTCTTCTTTGGTGAGTAAACAACTGTTTGTCTTATTCTCATCAATCACATATAAATTTTCAGCTGTTCTCTTCCCGGCTACAACAGTATTGCCTTCTTTACTCTTTACTTGGCAACCTTTTTTTGTGAATATCACTTTATAGTCTTCGTTGCATAGCTGACTAACAGATGTTAGATTATATCTGAGTCCTTTAACATGTAAAACATCTTTCAGCTTTCCTTTTCTAATATTTTCTAACCACTGACCACTGATGTTGAGTAAATCATCATTGTCATACTTGACTCTACCTTTTCTTGACTTGTTTAGCTTTGATAATTTACTCGTCTCCTATCATGTGTGAAGTGCATCTACTGTCAAGGATCCTCTGCTTATCCTTGTAGTCAGCCTTTAGTGCAATTTTAGCTATATTAGCCACCTCCTTTTTAGCTTTATATTCCTTCTTTTGAACTAGCTAGAAGATAGCTTTCTCCTTTTTCTCAACTTTGACTGCACCGCTTGTTTTTACTATGCCATTGAGTGTCTTCTCTTGCTCAGGGAGAAGTGTCATGCATCTCTTGGCATTATGGTCATTCTGCCCGCACCTTTCACACTGTTCCAAGTCTGCCAATATAGCAAACTTGTTCTTTGAAATCACTAGTTTGGGCTTCTACCAACAATCCTTGTTAGTGTGTCCTTGCCTTTTACAGTATATGTAAGAACTCACGACAGATGTTCTCTTTTGAATTTTGTATTGTCTCCCCCTATATGCAGCATCGTATCTTCTCAAGTTTGAGACATATACTGGCCTTCTTTACCAGCAGTTACTCGTCTTATGACCCCAAACTCCATAATAAAGACAGTGACCTTGAAACTACCTCTTCTTAGGTCTACTCACAGCTTGTTTTCTTCTGTTCATTACTTTTTGTGTAGGCAAAGTTGTTGCCTTCCTTGCTTGTGTGATTTTCATTTCAATCACCTTATTCTCCTCCTTCTGTTCAGTCGTAGCCCTCTGCTAGTTGACCTTCTTTTCTTTATTTTTGTTTGCCACCCTAGGTTGCTTCTTTATATCTTCTTTATTCTCAGCTATCTTCTCCTGAGTCGCAACCTTCTCTTTCAACTTTCGTGGCAAATTCTTATTATCATTAAGCAATGCAGCCTCAGATTGCTGCACTTTCTCTTCATTCTTCTTTTCTCTTACAGAACTTGTTTCTCCTATCATTTCAAGCTTCTACAAGTTCTCTTCACTCTTTTTGAGTTGTTGCTGAAGTCTCAGTAACTCTTTCTTCATTTCTTCAATTTTTGAAGCCCTTGAGCTAAGCTCTATTGTAAGGTCTTCACATATTTTGATATGTTTTTCAAATCTTCTCTTCAAGTTAATATGTTCAGCCCTTATTTCATCTTTTTGACTTTCAGCATACTCAGACTTTGCTTCAACTTGTTTTATGTGAGCCTCCAACATTTTTATGGTTTTGTCCCTTCTGGTTATCTCCTTTGAAGCTGCTTCCAACTCAGCTTCAAGATCTGGTTCTTCTTCATCAACCTCCTCTTCCTCTTCAGAGGTTGAACTACCACTTTGAGCTGATGCCATAAAGACCTACTCATCTGATGATTCCTCATCTTCCTCCTCATTAGCTTATTTTATCTGACTCACATAATTCTTGAATGAGCCTCTCTTTTTCTTATGTGGGTTGGCAGTCTTCTTGCTGGACTTCCTTGATTTGAATGATGGTCTTCTCCATCTTGAATTCTGCTCATCATCACCATCCTCATCTTCATCATTAAGTTTCACTTTGCACTGAGAAGCAAAGTGTCCAGTCTGCCCATAATGATAACATCTCAAGGACAATTGTCCTTTTCCTTTCTTAGACCCCTTCTTGAATTTCCTTGTAAAGTAAGCTAACACTTCACCTTCACTTTCTTCCTCATTATCATTATCATCCTCATTGGATGATTCTTCCTCCTCTTTTATCTTCAAGTGTTTCATAGCTTTGAAAGCTGCCTCCTTTGATACCTTTGACGTTGAGGAGCTCTCAGTTGACTTTATTCTTATCTCATATGCAATGAGATTACACTGGAGATCATACATAGACATAAAATTGAGATCTCTACTCTCCTCTATGGCTGCTACCTTTGAGGCAAACCTCTCAGGTAGAATTCTTTGAATTTTCTTCATAATAGATGAGTCCTTCTTGTTCTTCCCATGACTTCTAAGATTGTTTACATCATCAATAACCCTGGTGAAGAACTTTTGGACTGTCTTATTTTTCTGTATTCTGAGAGATTCATATCTCTCCTTGAAAACTTAAAGCTTGATCTCCTTCATTCTGCCATCACCTTCATAAACCTTCTGCAATCTGTCCCATACCTCTTTGGCAGATTTGCAGTCTATAACTTTAGCATACTCAGCATCTGTCAATGCTGAAATAATGACGTTTGAGGCCTTCCCATTTATCTCAAACTGCCTTAATTCCTCTGGGGTTGGATCTTTACCTTCTTCTGAGGCCACAAAACGATCCTATACGGATTTCACCACGTTCATGCCCATGGTTGCAAATACCACCTGCATTCTCGCTCTCCACATATAGTAGTTGGTTCCGTTGAAAATTGGAACCTTCTTACTGTAAGTAGTGCTGGTGCTGGTACCGACTTCCATTTTTCAATATGCTGAATCAGTGAAAACTTTTGGAATTCTTCAAACTAATACATCAAACTGTTAAGCTTTAAACTGGTGAACCTGTGCTTTGATACCAATTGAAGTTCCCGACTTCTCCTTATGATCTATTAGTTTGTGATACTGAGAGGGGGGTGAATTAGTATCACTACAATTCGCAATTCGCAGGTAAGTGAACAACATCAACCTCTTCGTAAAAGCGAACTCTTTCTCAGACTTGACTAAGGTAGATCTATTGTTACCTACTAATCACAATAGTCCCCAAAGTCACCTTTCAGACACCTTGCCTAATAGACAATTCGGATGTTCTTGTTTAGGTTTTCGTTAAGTTATGGGTTGGCTGATGCTTTAGCTGTGTTCACAACTCAATTCAAAACACATAACGTAAAGCATATTAAGGACACACGCGATTTACATGGTTCTGTCAACATGACGTACATCCATGATGGTAGGGACTCTCTTTTATCGAGACTATCCATTATACTTGAGAATTCTAGTTACAATGGATGTCTTAATCCTCTGCTTCTTTCACTATTGCAATTACTAAGAAAGTACAATACAAAGAGTGTCACTTACTGTGTCTACCCTTCTTCTAACTTGTCTTGCCTCTGTTAAATTGAAAGGCTGCTCTACTGCCGTTTAAAAGTTCACCGCAACGCTCTCTAACCTCTCTTGAAGAAATTTGGAAATACGTTGAGTTCTTTCTGATGCTTCATCAAATTCATTCTTTACGTTGTCTCACACAACTCCTGCTTTCACCATCTCACGGCTTCACCCGTCTCCTGATCTCACGACCTACCTCACGTTTCTGGTTTAGCGTTTCACATCTCACACACGTTTTTGGTTTGCCCATTTTGCTGGTCTCATGCCTCATGCACGTTTCTGGTCTTACGCCAACGCACATTCTGGTCTCACGCCGTCCAGCCAGATCTCTCTTATCGTCTAGTTGAATTTCTCTCACCATTCAGCCAGATTTCCTCTGTTCTGCCGTCCACCCTGTTTTTTCGTTTACTCTGTTTTGCCATTGTCCCTGTTTTTCGTCCATTCTGTTTTGCCATCGACTCATCCTTTCTCTTGTTGGTGGTTGTGCGTTTCTCACAGATTTTTCTCTCTTGCCGTCACACAGTTATCTCCTTGCCGTGTCGTTCGTTTCTCTCCCTGGTCTCACCCGTTCCAGCTCCGATCTAGTCTTGGCCACTTCTGGTTTTCTCTTTTGTCGTCTGTTTCTCTCTCTTACCGTCCACTCTGATTTTAGTCGTCACGAATCTTCTCTTTTTTCTATTGGTGGTCTACTTTTCTTCGTCCTGCCGTCCAGCCCCCCTTCGACCATCTCTTTTTTTTTTTCTGTTTTTGTCGATGGTTCTCTTTCTCTTCCATATCGTTCTGTCATTGCCCCCCTTTGATTTTTGGTTGTCTTTTGTGTTTTGCTGTCTAGCACTTGCTTGTGTTTGCCGAATGCTCTCTTATGTTGGCCTTGCCCTAATTTTATCTTCCAAGGTCTTTATATACTCTCTTCCATGAAACCTTAATAGGGCTTACGTGGCAGATTTATGTTCTTACCCTTACGCTGTGGATTTACTTTTTTACCCTTCTACATGACTTTACTTTCTTGCCCTTCCATGTGGTTTTACTTTCTTGCACACTTAAACCCAGTTGACAACAATTACAACCTATACAAAACTATAGGAACAACAAAAATAATTTCTAGTAAAGATTTACTTTTATACATAATTCATTTAAAAAATTTTTATAAAAAAATGTATTATCTTACTTAAAGGTTAATAATATAAAATTAATTTTAACAATTAATAACTCATAAACTAACCCAATTGCCATAAATGATCAAAATAAATCACATATCATATAAAGAATAAAATTTCAAATTCACCAATTATGTATAATTATGAAGAAAATATTAAAATTTAAATAATTTATTTGTCATAAATATATAAATTTAAATACTCATAATACATATAGTAAAGATCATAAATAACTATATTAATACATAAAAATATATAACTAATAATAAATGATCTAACAAATTACAAATATTTGGTGAGTGAGTATATCATAACCATATTTAATGGAAAAAGTAAAGTAACTTACAAAAGAAGTTTAAGCAATTTTACTCATAAGCTTCAGATTTTTAAAAATTACTTATTTATATATTACATGCCCCATTTAGTAACATGTTCCATACCCAGTTTAATCAAAAATTTTACAAAATATCTAATAAAACAATAAAATATGACTAAAGATTGGTTTATAGCATTACCCTTATTACCATAAAAAAGAAAAAGTAATTGTCATAACAAAATTTTAAAAAAAAAATTTCCTCCAATAAGGCCTTAGCAATTTTCAAAAGTAATCTCCAACATTTCTTATTGGACTTGCAACATTACATGTCAAGTTATCCTTTAAGAAGTTCAAACTTGCCTTAAGTTAAGGACTTGGTGAATAAATCTACTAACTCGTCATTGACTCATAGTATGCCAACTTGATTTCTCTTTCATCTTAAGTCTCTCTTAGGAAGTGAAACTTGATTTTAAGTGTTTAATTTTGTCATGATGTACAAGATTCCTAAAAATAGCAATTGTAACTTAGTTGTTATAGATTTAGATGACTTGGTTAATATTAACAATAATAGCTATGTGCTTTACATCTGTTGTTAACCCAAGCTATAATGCTTTACTTCCTTAAGCTCTAGTAAAATACTCTTGAAATAAGCAAAAATGTGTACCTTGAGATACTTTTTATATCATTTATAAAGTTTACCAATCATTATTTGAAAATCTATCAATTTTAGCTCATCAACTTTCTTGAACAAGATTTCTAGGTTAACGAACCCTTTAAGATACTTTAGCATCCATTTTGTAGTCTTGTAATGTAACTCATTAAGAGCATGTATGAACCTAAAGAGTAAATTGGTTGAATGAGCAATATCTGATATAAAAGTTATGAAATATAATAAACATCAAACCAAACTTCTTTAGTTTTCTATCCTTGACTTCTCAACCCTATCTATAATTATAATTTTTTTTATTTATCATTAGAGGTGTTGAAATAGGTTTACATGCTTCCATTTTGAATTTATTTTAATTTTTTTTTCATAATTTTCTTAACAAATAAAATGTTATTCTTTGATTGATGAACTTTTAGTCTTAAAAAGAAAGGCATTCTTTTGAGATCAATCATCTTAAACACTTGTTTCATTTCCTTTTTGAATTGTTAAACTAATTTTAAATTGCTCTCTATTACCAAGAGGTATCTACGTAGGGTGATACTATTAATAGCACCACTTGAGTTGACTTAACATACAAGGTTAGCTTAGTTTTGCTTCTAACAAATTTTAGCTTCAACAAATATTTATTGATCCTATTGTTCTAGACTTTTGGAGTCTATTTAAGGCTAAACAAAGCTTATTTTAACTAGTTCACCTTATCCTTTTACCCTTTCTTCAAGAATCCTTATAGTTGTTAAGTATAAATTTCTTTACTTAGCACTCTATTCAACAATGTAGACTTTACATTTAACTAATAAAAATATCTATCATTTTTAAATAGCTAGAACAAGTAGGAGTTTAATGGCATTAAGTTTGACAATTGGGAAAAGGTTTTAATGTAATCCATATCAAGTAGTTAGAAATACCCTTTTGCCATAAGCTTTAATTTTAACTTATTTATGATATCATCTAGATTAATTTGGCTGAAAATATTCAATTGACCCTAATAACATTCTTGGAATCAAGTTAGTTCACAAGAGTTCAAATTTGATTTTTCTTATATCAAGTTCATTACTTTCTGTGACTCTTATCATTCAATAGCTTCAATGAAACTTAATAATTCCAATGTTGTAACATTTGATTTATTATAGATATTAATAAAAGATTTTGTTTTCGTTAAAGAAAAATTCTCTTTATCTTTTTTGTCAAAGAAGTTTTAACACATCAATCAGGATTACAAGAAAAAAAGAGAAGGGGGTAAAGCCCATCTACCTTTACTCATAACACATAAACATTAGACCATAACCTTCACGATCATCATCAATAAAAGCCAGTTACTTGGCTATATAAAAATAATTGTCTTAACCATGAGAGCCAATCACCTATTTCATCCATAATCATAAATTTACCCAAGATAGACCTAACAATAACTAATATATACTTTACCTACTCTAATCCATAAAAATTTAATCCAAACTCAATCTTAAATTTAATGTTAACATAAATTCACAATGTATTTACTTCCAATAATTTCAAAGTGACACTACTAAATTGAAATATGAGTCAGTAGTTGAGTCAAGATCAGAAGAAAGTAAGACGTTGATGATTTTGCTAAAGAGTTTATTTTGGAGTATTTAACAAGAAGGCAAGATTGGATATTTAGAATAAAAAAGAGTAACACTGCTATTGCTTTTCAATTTTTTTTTTATTTCTCACTTGAGCATAGACTAACGAGCAAATTTAATTAAAGGGCCTTGGTAAATGCTTGGATCTAACAAGATTTTAGCTACTTAAGTAGTAAAATCCAAAACATTAGTGTGGTGTGGTTATTAGGTAGTATAATCCAATAATTTGAAAAAATGCGCTAAAATATAACATGGAAAATAAAAAGTGGAGAAAAAATAAACAATTTTCTTTTTATTGTTATGATTATTATTATTTTGATATATGATTTTTGTAGATATCAAGAAAAAATCTTATTTGTTTAACAAATAATCGCATCAATTAAATATAAAAGATATATTAAAATATAATCCGTGATTCATTATATTATAATATAAATAAATAAAATTATAATATTACTATTTTATTATTTTCTTTTTTTTATTATTATTTATCATTATATAATAGTGTTCTTTCTTTTCATGTCAGCATGATTAATGGTATCATACGTGATATTGTTATGACCATCTCATCCTTCATCGAATATCCAATATAAAATTGCAATAATAAAATTAAACTAAGATTTTTTTCTAATGATTGCTTTTATTAAAAAGAAAATAGAGTAAATTCAAATAAACATTAAAAAAAAACATAAGCCTTGATTTGCTTATTTAAATCATACATTGTTGAGCTAATTTAGCACTTTATTACATGTGCTCCTAGTCTGAGCCTAGTCTCTAAGTTTAATTTAGTAGGTTTTATGAATATTGAGGTAACTAGCATGTTTAAATTTAATGGAGTAGTTTGGGATAATGTTTATTTCTAAGTGCTAGCTTAAGGCCATATATCTATAGATTATGAGTTCAAATGACACCCCCCCATATAGCGGGGGCTTATAATACTTGATTTGGTCTCACTCAATTAAGTGATCGAAACTAAATTACATAAAGAAAGAAAGTAGGCAGATGGAAATTGGGAAAATGTTCAAATATGAGTGACAGAAGTTTGATATCACTTGCATTTAAATATTTTTTTAAATAAAGATTAATAAAATGTAAAAAAAAATAATAAAATGTGCATGAAAGTTAAAAATATACATTATTAAGAAAGACAATCTTTGTTGCATCTTTTCTCTAACTTTACTTTCATATTATTTTATTTCTTGTTATTTTATTAATTTTTATACATATCATATAATTTAGAGAAAAATTTTGAATTTTTTTAAAAAATATTTTAATATAAGTGACATTACCCATGTCTTTGCCCCATCTAAAGACTTCTTATGTGTAACAAAGCTTATTGGTAAAATTAGCCTTATTTGATATTTGAACCTTCTTAAAGCCAATTAATTGGCCAAAAAACAAAAATTTTATTTCTTTCGTAAATGAGATTAATAACGTTGCTTCATGCAATTACTGAAAGGCATAATGGCCTAATTATGTAGGTAAATAAATGATAAGGGTTGTCTTTTTTGTTTTGTGACAAAAGTGAATTAATGGCCTAAGACTTACTAAAAAGATAGAACACCACATGATCTAAATACGTTTTGGCTAGATTAAATTTGACAAATCAACTGATAACCCGATCTGTGCATATGCACCTTCTATATGTATAAAGTGACGCCATTGAAAAATGTCTATTTATAGTTTTCTGACACACCCTTCATAGCTGGTCATATAAAGATTAAGACTATCATAAAAACTAAGACTTTGACTCAACTAATTAAGGAATTAAAGCACGCATTCCCTTATCAAATCTCAAACTTTTCATAATTTATTATGAAATAAATATTTATAATAATATATCATTTGATGTCTATAACTTTTAGCCAACTAACCTAGCTTAGTTGATCATAAGACCATTGCTTTTAGGAAGAGATCATTTTTCTCAACACTTCTCACAATAACATGAACTGTAATTAAGGTACTTTGCATTCTTAACATCTTTAAGCATGCACTCTTCTTCTCTCCTAACATCTAACAATCTAGTCACTGAATATATTATATTAAAAAATATGTTTAACATTTAACAAATTAATTACTATATAAAAAAAAAAATGATGTTTATGACTTATTTGTTGATAAGCGGCTCATTAGAGTTTTGGAGAGTCCCACGTTGAAAACTTATGGTGAGTAAGTAATGAGTTTATGTATAAAAAAAGATATACAAATTAAGCCTATTAATTATATTTGACTTACAATTTGTTTTCCTATTAGTATTATTATTGGGTTTTTCTTTTGAATCTATTTTATAATCTCTCTTATTTAGAGTATAGTGGAACTTTGCAATAATGACTCGTGGACATAGGCAATTAAGTTGAACCACGTAATTTTAGTGTGTTCTCTTTTTTTCTTTCTCCTTTGTTTACCTTGCTACATTTAATTTATTAGCTAACATTTAGTAGTTATGTATGCTTTATTTAAGTTTCCATTATGCACCACAATAAGTGATATCAAAGCTTAATTTTAGGTGATCTAAGAATTGGTTAGCTATTTATAGTTATTAGCTTTGGTGTTATTTTTTAAGTAAGTTACGATTAAGGGTATCTTTACCTAAAAATATTAGTTCTGTTTAGAAGTAGCATTGTGACCCTTCCATAGGTAGCTCTGTTAATAAAACGATAAGAGTCTAAGGAAAGTGGATTTTAAGTGGAACCTGTGTATCTCCCCAGCCTTTCTTGGGAGTATATCCCTTTGAGGAACTAATCATTTTGAACACCAAGCTATAAGTAATGATAGCAAAATTAAAGGTTGAAAAATTTGATGGCTAAAATAATTTTGGTATTTGGTAAAGTGAAATTAAAGATGCACTGTGTCAGTAAGATTTAAACATCACTTTAAAAGAAAATAAATTTGATGATATGGAAAGAAAAGATTGAGAGAGATTAAATGTAAAAGTTTGTGGGTTAATTCGCTTATATTTGTGTAAAGAATAGAAATACCCTTTTATGAAAGAAAATTCTACTAATAAGCTGTGAAATGCCTTAGAAAATAAATATATGAAGAAAAGTAATGAAAATTGGTTATATTTGTTGAAAAGACTTTATCGCCTTCAGTTGAAACCTGGTATAAGTATCAGTGATCATATTGATACTAAGCTTTCAAGGATGAGTAAAAAGCTATGTTATTGATTGGTTCACTTCCTGATGAGTTAGAAAATTTATATATTACTCTAATTTATGGAAAGGAAGGTTTGTCCTTTGAAGAAGTATATGGTGTTTTGCTCAATTATGAAATTCGTAAGAAGAATCGAAAGGAGAATTGAAAGAAATCATCAAAGGCACTCATATCAAAAGGAAGAAGTCATAGCCGAAACCCAACAAGGAGAAGGAGATCACAATAAAAGAGAAGACCAAGGAAAGATGAATGTGCATTTTATTATAAGAAGGGGCATTGGAAGAAGGATTGTTCAAAGCTAAGGAAGAAAAATAAAGGCAAAGGCAAGAATACTTCTGATGCATATATGACTGAACATAAAGAAGAAGATATTGCATTGATTAGTACGCCATCTACTTTTGAAGTCTATGAATGGATTTTGGATTCGGGTTGCACCTACCACATGTGTCCATACAAGGAATGATTCTTTAACTTCGAAGAGTTAAACGGTAGAGTTGTATACATAAGAAATGATAACTCATACAAGATGATAGGAGTAAGTCTAATACGATTGAAAAATAACGATGGATCATGTAGAATGTTGACGAAGGTGAGATATGTCCCAAATCTGAAGGAAAACCTTATCTCCTTAGGAGCTTTGGAATTTAAAGGTTGCATAATATGAATGCGTAATAAAGCTTTGAAAGTTGTATCCAACACTTTAGTTATGATAAGTGGTACAAGGAAAAATAACTTGTATTATTATAATGGGAGAACCCTTATTAGATCAGTTACTACAAGTTCTGATAAAAACTCAAAGTCAAAAGCTATCAAGTTATGGCATATGTGAATGGGTCATCCAAGAGAAAAGACTTTGAGCAGTTTGGTGAACAAAGGTTTGTTAAAAGAAGCAGAGGTTTGTAATTTTGATTTTTGTGAGCATTGCATTTTTAAAAAGTAGACAAGAGTAAAGTTTGAAACAGTGTTGCACAATATTAAAAGTATCTTAGACTATATTCATTTAAATGTGTGGGGACCTACAAAAACAACATCCTTTGAAGGCAAACACTACTTTGTTACTTTTATTGATGATTTTTCTAGAAGGGTATCAGTGTATACTATGAAGAATAAGAATAACATGTTAGATGTTTTTCTTAATTAGAAGAAAAAGGTGGAGACTTAAACTAGAAAGAAGATCAAACACCTTAGAACAAATAATGAAGGTGAATTTTGCAGCGATCTTTTTAAAAGAATTTGTCAAAAAATTAGTATTTTATATCATTACACTGTCAGGTATACATTATAGCAGAATGGGGTGGCAGAAAGCATAAATCAGACTTTGTTAGAGAAAATCTGTTGCATGTTATCAAATTCATGATTAAGTAAGGAGGACTGGGTTGAAGCAGTAACTTATGCATGTCATCTTATTAATCATTTACCATCTACTGCTATTGGTAGTAAAATTCTTTTGGAGGTATAATTTGGAAAACCTGTAAGAGATTATGATTCTTTTCATATATTTGGATGTACTGCTTATTATTATGTGAAAGAATCTAAGTTAGATCCAAGGGCAAAAAAGGTTATTTTTGTAAAGATGTCTTCTAGAGTTAAAGGATATCAATTAAAGTGTCCAAATTCAAATAAGATCATTTTTAGTAGAGATGTTATTTTTTATGAGGCTGCAATGCTAGAAAAGAAAATAAATGAAAAGGTGGAGTCTACCTCAAAGCAGATGGAATCTAGTTGGAAATAGGTGGAGTTTTATAAACCTGAAATGTTTGCTCAGAAACTGGCTGAAAATTCAAAATAAGTTGTTAAAGATATTCAAGGAGATAGTTATTCCACAACAATAGGAGTCTATTGCAGTAAATAGGCCGGGGCATGAGGTAAGGCTACTTGCTCATTTTATTGATATGGTAGCTCATGCACTTCCAGTTAAGGATGGAAGCATTCCATCCATTTATGGTGAAGCAATTCCGTGTGTTGATAATGATAAGTGGAAGGAAGCCATGGGTGATAAGATGAAGTCTCTTTAGAAAAATGACACTTGAGAGTTAGCTCGGTTACCCAAAAATAAAAGAGGCAATTTGGCTATAGAGTTTGTTAGATGAATTGGGGATAATGCAACAGAATATTACAATTTATTCAGATAACCAGAGTGCTATCCATTTGGCTAAAAACCTAGTGTTCTATGCATGTTCAAAGTGTATCGATGTTAGATATTACTTTATTTGGGAGATTGTTTATGAAAAGAAGATTGTATTGAATAAGATTGGAACTGCTGACAGCCTTGCTAATATGATGACCAAGGTGGTGACAATGATCAAGTTCACTCATTGTTTGAACTTGATAAACATCAAAGAAGTTTGATCTAACTCACTTGAAGGCTCTATTATTTTAACTAATTTACCAAGGTGGATATTATTGGTAAGTGGCTCGTTAAAGTTTTAGAGAATCCTACATTGAAAACTTATAGTGAGTATGTGTAGGATATGACCTATAAAAGAAATCTTTGTATAATGAATTTATGTATGAAAAGGGATATACAAATGTAACCTATTAAATATATTTGACTTACAATTTTTTTTCACTAGTATTATTATTGAGTTTTTTTTTTTGACCTTATTTTGTAATATCTCTCATTTGGGACATAATGAAACTTTTAGATAATTAAGCAAAACTATATAATTCTGGTGTATTCTCTCTTTTTTATTTCTCTCTCCTTTATTATTTAATTTATTAGATAACATTTGGTATTTGTGTATGCTTTATTTGAGTTTACATTGTATGTCACAACATTATCGACCTCTTCACCATCTACGAGAATACCATCTAGCTAAAATATCACTGATGCTCCAGCAACTAGAGAAAGACACCAAATCAAAGACTTCCGAAGAAGGATCAAAATATTCGGACAATAGTGATTACTGCCCCATTTACAACCAGCAAAACTCCAGTCACGTTGGACCCATTGGACACATTGATTACAATTGCGATTATGTTAGCAGCCTGGTTTGATGATAAAGTTTTGCAGTCATAATTTGGGCATGATGAGTCAAATATTCGTTTGGATAAAGCGAAAAGAAGAAGAACCCACTTGCACTTTGTTCTCTAAGCTTCAATATTTTTTGGAAATTGGATTGATTGGAGTGCTCATTTTATTGTGGCCTTTTTCTTATTGCAGAAAGTGAATCCCTGAGCTACAAAGCCAGAGCCGAGTACCCTGATGGAAACATGTCTATTAGCTACATTGGCCTGGAAGGAGAAGCCTTCAAGATTTACAAGAAATTTTGCATGACAAAACAGTACATTCACAGAAGAAAATTGCAATAAAATTTCCCATTTCTGTTCGTTGAAGAGAGCAGAGCATGGTCAATTGTCCGACACTCTGACTCGAAAACATATATTATAGTTGCGCTAGTTGCAGCTTCATTACACCAAACGACAAACGTAACATGGGGCAGAAATAAAAATGCTTCAGGCCACTGCTGACAAGTTCTACAAAATCTTCAGCAGCTGATGTCATCAGTTCCCCAATGATGGTGGTAGCATAGATGCGGTTAATTTACAAGAGGGCGATTTGGATACTACTGGCTCATCAGCTCTGGAAATATACCGCAGGTAAACACTAAACACTTCTCAACCTACGGGGTGTTAGTTGCACAAAGAATTATTTTTATGGATTTTATTAAAGAACACTTTTCTCCAGGCTGCCGGTCGATATATATTTTTCTTTTGGAAAGGCATTTATAATTGTTTTTGTTTTTTTTTTTCTTTCAGAAAATACATTAGCCAGCACAATTTTCTTTCATGGTTCTCTCCCTGTCCTATGGGTTTGATCCTAGGCATGGAGGTTACCGACAAATTCTCAACCTCATATTTGCACGTCGACGTGTAACAATTTCAGCACTCATTTTGGTCTAAACGTGTGGAATTTAAACCGCGTGTGATCACGCACGACCACAGGTGTTTCCCTGTTATTGAAATGACAAATGAGACTCTTTGTATAAAGCTGAACGCCAAGGAAGATTCCCCGCATCACTCCAGTGCGGGCTTATAGCTGTACGCTAATAGATGGCAGATCTGGAAAAACAAGAGGCTGATGTAGAGCTCAAGTGCTCGGCTGATCAGTTCTTCAAACTCTTAAGCACCGAATTCACCAACTTGGCAATGCCTCTTCTGATAAAATTCATGACATTCAAGTCCATGAAGGTGATTGGAAAACTTCTGGCTCCATTAAAGAGTGGAACTATACAGTAGGTAAGGCTCCAGACATAGACACTAATGATTTCCAATATTAACTAAAATGGTGCCTTCTAAAGTGGGTAAAATTTCTTTTACTTTCTAAAGCATCAATTCCCTCAAATTTGTTGGTGGATTACTATTTTTAACTTTTGTTACTTTTTTTTTTTTCGCTCGGATGTATATATATATATTTATAGATGGAAAGAAGGAAATTTTCAAGGAGAAGTTTGAAGTAGATGAGGTAAGCAGGACGGTAAGTCTCGTTGCTGTGGGTGGACATATCCTGGACCAATACAAGAGCTATAAAATTGTAATCCAGGCTGTTCCAAAAGATGTGGGAACCTTGGCTCGAATTAAATTGGAATATGAAAAATTGAAGTCCGATGATCCTCATCCGATTAAGTACATGGAGTTCGTCGTTAATGTTGTCAAAGACATTGATGCACACATTGCAAAGGCATGAGGCCAGCTACAAGCCCCTTCATGATGCTGCTTCTAATCTTTACCAGTATGAAAGCTTGGATCGGCTTTCCTTATCTTATGGTTGCTTTTAATTTAAATAAAATTTCTAGTGGCTTTTATTCAAGTGTTTGTGGTTGGCCTGCCAATTCCAACACTTGTGTGTGCTCGTACTGGTAATGGCCTAAAGGGCTTGTGAATGTGCTTGTTCGTAGTCTTCGGCTTGGGAATAAACTATCGTCATTTCTACTGTTACCAATTTTAACGAGGAACACAAAAGAAGAGAGAAGAATCTTATGCCCAATTCAACTAGCAGTGTATAAGTTGCCCACATAAGATCATAACATGAGCAGTTCAGTTTTTGTTGTTTAGTCAATGGGGTCGCTTGGAGCAGGAATCATGCTCAGATGCAACTTGTTTTATTCACGTGAAAATGTTTATTAATTGCCGTCCCTGCCACGACGTCTCGCATTAACTTTTAAGAATTAAATAAAAGGTTGTGTCATTCATTCACAATATATATATATATGTGTGTATGTATGTATGTATATGTATATAATTTTTTCAAAGCATGAGGATGATTGTTGAATGCAGCTTTTATAATATTAAACTTAGGAGAAAAGCTTGTGATATTCAAGTTTGGGGTACATTGGGCATTCCAAAATTTCCATTTTAAGAGAAGAGACTATTAGGCAAACTAAATTTATTGTTTAGCTCTAGTTTTGTTACGGTTATTCTTTTGTGCTCATTTGTTATTTTCTACTGAATTGGACTTGTTTTTTTACTTTTGCTTATGTTTTCTTAATAAAATTGGTCTAAGTTATAGAAAGAAAAAAAAAAAAAGGTAAAAACAAAGTCACATCACGGTAAATCCCTCGCGAACAAAGGACCAATATGAAATATTAAAATTAATGCTTACATTATGGTGGATCTTTCACAATAAACTTAGCTAGTTTTAAGCATTCATACGAATTAATATTTTATACTCATAAACAAACTAAAAGTAAAGATAGCATTTTAAGCGTAAGTTTTGCCTCTAATTTACATTCTAAAAACACGCTTAACATGAAAAGTCTAAACTCTTTGTATAGACTAAGAGCTACTCAACTCACTCTTTGTCTTGCACAAAAAGAGTGTTCACTGCACAAAAACAAACTACTAAGAGCTCTACTGTTCTGAACAGTAAGAAAGAGTTTTCAAAATTCGATCAAATCGATCGAGAATGTCATCATCTGTTAGGTGGGCCAACCGACCGAGCGAGTTGGGCTGTGCGTCCATGTCACAGAACCTTTATTCTAGCCAAGAATCCCATTATTGATCGAATCGGGGCAGATTCAATGAATTGGTAAATGAAAAATCTACCCGTTTTAACACTCAGAGAAAAAATACAGTTTTGATAAGAAAAAGATTAATTTTATGATTTTGTATCGTCAAAATTGGAAAGATTTCCCTTTTATTCGCTTTTTGCTTTTGCGGTTTGACAATTTTAATTGGAAAACGTAATCTGACTGTTTAAACTTTTAAAACAACATTCGATGCAACTGAAGGCATGTGTGTGTGCGTCTGTGTCTGGGCGCCGGGGGTGGCGGGCGGGGAGGAAAATGAAATATTCGTTCCTCCACGTGATACTCCCGTGACTGAGCCTTTTCCCCCCGGGCAAAGCTATATGATTGATAATCTTTGCAGGTGTTTTCTACCTTATGTTCGACAAAGATTTGGTTAATGGCGACCTCCCCCTCTTCCCACAACCCCACTTACCCTTTTTTTCTTAAAAAAAAAATAAATAAACACAATTAAATTTACTTTACTTTTACATGTATAATTTCAGATTGTTGATGGCTAGTTGCCCCTTGGGTTGACCATGTATCTCTTTTCCTTTTTAATAGGTTCACTCTTTTATACTTTTTTTTTTTTTAATAAAATAAAAGTTTTTTTTTTTTTTCAAAGCACAAAATTACCCTTTTGTTTTTGGAAAGTGTTCTGCTTGTCGGTGCATGCGAGAGAGAACTGTCGTCATTGGGACTGCTACATGACAATGGGCGGCGGCACTTTCCTTTTTATAATAACGGCACGTCCTTGAATTATTGTACTAGCTTCCGCCCCACCAGCCACCGCCCCCTGTCTCACTTCATTCCCATCCTTGAATTATACATATAATATATATAGATATAGATAGATAGATAGATAAATTCGTTTATTCGATAAAGGGGGGCCTGTTGCTTGTTGCGATTATCACTTAGATAGAATCCATTTCCTTCTTCTTCATTCTATAGCCCCAGCCGTCTATAAGCGGACAGAAGCGGTTGACACTCACTACCCGGTCCCCTCCCCGCTGCAAGTGGCTTAGCCTAGAGAGACCCATGGGACCAATGTCCGGTGACTGTAATGCCAATTTTCTGCGACTTTTACGGACAATTGGCCTCTGGTTTAACCATCCTCTACCAAGAGTTCCCCATCGGATAAAAAGTAGGGAATGCCTGACTTCCTCACCCGAGACATCTGGATTCCATTATATTCATTCTTATCTTATTTTGACCAAAATTCATTCTTATCTGTTAATAAAAAATTTAAAATTTCAACATTAATTTTTATATATATATATATATATATATACACACACGATCTTATGATTCATTTAGTTAATTAATTAATTATGAATTTTTTTTTCAATTTTTTTTTCTTATCAAAACTGTATCTGTTGCGTGTTTCTTAATTTAATACCATGTAGCGGTATAATGTTGTAATAATATCCAAAAAATCTGAAATTTTTGCCCTACATGGTTATTTTGGTTTTAATTGTCGCGCATCAAGTGAAGGAACAAGTTTTCTCCATTTTTTTAATTACGAAAATACAACTTTTTTTAAGGATACAATAACAAAGTAAGAATTGAGTAGAGATACTAATTTTGTTTTGTATAAATATAAAAATTAAGTTGAATTGTCAATAAATTAGTTGGTTTAATTGGATATTATCTTGGGAAGATAATTTTTTAAAAAAATTGAATCTCTCAAGACGTTAGAGACCTCCTTTTATCATACAGTATGATTGAGATTATCATTTTTTTATTCAAAGTCTCTTAATATGGTTGAGTCTATCTTTTTCTCATTTAAAGTTTTTGCGCGTTCCCGTACAAAATTTTTTTAATTAATATTAAAATTATCTCATCATTGAAAAATTGTCTTGAATACATTCGTTTTTCAATCTGCTGACCAATGAGGTAATGATTTGGTTTAGAGATTTAGATATAGAGTAATTATACTAATAAATTACAAAACTAAGAATACCCAATTCAACCAACCCATCTTTCAGTGAAGTTGACATTGTCGATTCATCTTGAGCTGATAATCGTAGGGTTTCGGCATACTGGATATAGTTTTTTGGTTTCTTTAATGTTGGAGAACATCGATAAATTTATTTACTCTTTCTTGGTTATAAATTAAAAGAGTTATCTTTTTCTTTACATACCATCAAATGATCATCCAACTTGTAATTAGGTTTCTAACATGTCATACCCAAGTCCAAAAGAACTGCATCATTGTAGTATGCCAAAGATGGCTGTTTTCCCTCTGCCAAAATAAACGCTTATATGCTGCACGTATTATATCTGTTTTTTTCTTCTTCTTTTTTCTTTTTTGACACGTTATATAAAAGTCTAGGTTTAGATTTAAGCTTAATATCATTTGCGAAACTGAAAATAATAATATATTGGGAAAAAAAATTTTCTGAATTACCACCCTGAAGTAACGGTCTATAAACAGCAGCGTTGCCTAAAAACTCGCAAAATCCATCTATATAAGAGTCAGAGAGTAGAGCAAGCTCTTCAAGTATTGCCTCTCCTAGTTTCTCTTCTATAGCTTTGGAGTTTTGTTCCAAACTTCTGCCTCCTGAGAACTACATCACCCAAGAAAATGAATCTGTCTGGTAAATTGGAGGGTGACGTGGAGATCAAAGCACCTGCTGCTTTGTTTCATAATGTCTTCAGGCAGACCACACCATGTCAACAACATGTCCCCCGACAAAATACATGGTTGCGAGCTTCATGAAGGTGACTGGGGTAAAGTGGGCGCTGTCATCTGCTGGAATTATACACATGGTAAGCGCATTCTCATCATTTATCATTGTCTGACTTAGCTAAACTTTCAATTTATCCCCTAATTTCCACATGCTTTCTGTTATTTTGTATCAACCACTTTCTTATCATTTACCAAAGTCTTTTTAGTTTGTAGTGGTAACGGTTATTTT
This sequence comes from Ceriops tagal, assembly GCA_021533255.1. Lineage (NCBI taxonomy): Eukaryota > Viridiplantae > Streptophyta > Magnoliopsida > Malpighiales > Rhizophoraceae > Ceriops > Ceriops tagal. The sequence continues at coordinate 7,792,789 of CM038608.1, forward strand.
ACATTGATCTGGAATCATGGAAGTCAAAGTCTTGAATAGCAAAGGTAGCCCCTTTGTGAGTTGTGTTTTATCTTATCTTTCCTGTACCCCACATTTGGAGAACGCCCTTTTTACTTTGTCCTCCGTTTTCATGGATAGACAAGCTTAGATCATTGTCTCGTAGGAGGAAACCAATGGACTTCACCGATTAAGCTAGCTTTCACTATGAAGTATTAGCTAACTACTAGCTATATACTTATGACGGTCTGTGACTGATGATTTGGAATGATGAAACCATAACAGATGGGGTTAAAAAGGTTGCTAAGGAGGTCATCGAAGCCATAGATGATCAGAAACTGTCAACAACTTTCAAATTGGTTGAAGGAGACCTGCTGAAGGAGTACAAGGACTTCAAGCTCACTGTTCAGGCCACACCAAAACAAGATGGCCAGGGCAGCCTGGTTCATTGGACCCTGGAATATGAGAAGCTGGATCCCAATGATCCAGACCCAACTTCATTGCTTGAGTTCTGTATCCATATGAGCAAAGATATTGAGGCTCACCTCACCCAAGCGCAGGCATGATCAATATGGAAATTGAAGTGTTGTGTGCTGCTACTATGTAAAATAGGGAAGAAAAACGTAAGAGATTGTGGGACTGATAGTCATCCATCTGCTTATCACAGACTGATGGTCATACAGAATAAATAAACAATTTCCGTTTTTCAATCTTGTGAATTTCCTAAAACTTGTTTCTGTACATGACCCTTTGTCTATCCTATGTATAATGTATGATTTTCTGGCATTTCCTTTCCAATTTCGTGTCCAAGCCATTTTTACTTACTCTCTCTCTCTCTCTCTCTCACGCACACACTAACACTTTTATACAATTCAATCTAATCTCCGACATGTTCTATAAATTTGGTATCCAGTTGCAAAAATGCCAAGTTAATAATTATGTTTGTTTAAATACGATGAAAAGCTTAAACAATCCTATAAATTTATTTTCGGACCCCATGAGATTTCGAGCAGTAGTGATACTTTCCTAAGGATCTATGTGTCTAACTAATCTCCAACATATGTTCATATCTATTGATTTTGCAAAATTTATACTAAAACTCGAATCATGCTGGAGATCAGGATGAGAGTATCCTTGACAGATTGACTTTCACTCTATCTTATAATGTCATATATAAAACAACAAAGGAACTATAGTAGGATTGTATTATTGTATATTGTGGCAGCGCAAATACCGTACATTTGATCAAAAAATAAACATATAATAAAGGAACTAAGTAAATCAATACTATCGATTAGTTTTTGTCTATAAAATCATATCATAACAGAGCCATTTAAAAATATATATATATTATCCAATAATTTTCTGGCATGATAACGAAACTTGCCCATAAAGTCAAATTAAACAGTGTTTGAAGTTGATTGCTCTGATGGCCATAATAATTGAGATGTAAGAAAAAGACGGTTGGGATAAAAAAAAAAAAAATTATGAGCTTTAATAGAATTCCAACCCAAGCGGAAATTATGAGCTACAAAATATTTGATGTTTCCTGATCCATCGTGTTTTGGACCTTCGTTCTCTTCCCGCGGCCGAAAGCCGAGAGGAAATCTTGAGAAAGAAAACCATGAGAAAGAAGGAAGGGGTGGGCCGGGGGGGGGAGGGGGAAGAAAACCATGAGAAAGAAAAAGTGTTAAAGAAAATACACTTTCTTCTGTTTGCAACGTTGAGGAGGGCCATTATGAGGCCGCAACTCTTTAACAAAAGGGAGCTACTGCATAGCTTAAATATTCGTGGATATAAATAATTATAAAAATAAATTATATTATATTTAAAATAATTTATATTACATAGATAACATTTACTATATTATTATAAAAATTTGTCATGTTGTTGTATAGAATATAATCAGTTTAATTTAAAATATTTTACAGATAATATAAATTGTTTGTCCTGTGTCTACTAGGACTTTTTCTTAATAGAATCATGTTTGACGCTGATCAAAAGAAAAAAAAAAAAAACTTTCGTCTCATTGCAATGACGACTGTGTTTTGAGGGTGTCATCCTTCGAACTTTTTTTTCAAGGAGAAAAAACAAAAACTTCAAAGGCTATATATTTTATGTCAAATAGGTCGGTCTCATTTGCGTAGCTGTGGTTCTCTCTCAGGCCAACAACTTCTTTCCCTGAACCATCAGGACACAGTTTCACTAACGCTTCAGCTACAATGTTAGCGCATGACTGTCATGGTAAAGACCCCCACAGTTAAAACAAGAAGTTTAAGTCAAATGCCCAATGAAAAGCACAGTCAAACGATCACATCTCAGAATGCTTGCGCATATGGCCCATTGGATATTACCGATTTTGGATGTAATGTGATTGGAAATTCTATGATATAATGAAATGTTAATGGAAATCTTGTAAATGCAATATGAAATGTGAAATATATGAACGGAAGTTCTATGATTTAATGGCATTAAGAAAATTGTGCTGCCAGAATGTGGGTGAATAGGGTCAAAACAAAGGTCCGGCTCTCTTGGGTAAGTATAATGTTACGCTGGCCCATCAGGACTGCATTAATCAATGGAGACAGCCTCCAGGGTTACGAAGGGCTTTAAGGCTACGTTATTTACTTGCATATGCATGATACTTTGAAAGAAATTTGGGTCAAATCGTCTGAGAATATTTATGTGACTAAGAATTAAATTTTTTATTTTAAAAATATTTCATTTTAATTTTTTGGAGGAGATAAAGGATTTATAGGAATAAAAGAAATAAAGGATTTATGAGAATGAGAGTGCTAATCTTATTAAATAGTTTACAATTTCATAAATTTTTTAATAAATAAATAAATAAAAAATGAAATTTGGGTCAAACTCCAGTTGAAAGATCCCTCAATATCCTCTGACAGATAATCTATAACGTAAGGTTCAAGAGATATATATATTCACTAATCTTATGACAAGATCATGTCATATGGCCGTTTCTTTTTGTTTATTTTAGACTCTTTTGAGTAGTTTCTAAAATAGTTTTACGAAGAGTTTTATAATATACTTCCAGCAACGAATGTGAAATTAATTTATAATTTTTTTAAATGATTCTTTTTACTTAATAATGATGGATGAATACAAAGAATTTTAGATATCTTTTCAGTAATGAATGTTCCTTTTCCTTTTCCTAAATAATGATACTAATAGATGAACTGAATTCTTGCCTAAATTTGCTATCCAAAATAAGGCAAGCGTAATGAATGACCATAGTTATTGGGTATTAAAAGGAAAAAAAAAAATTCCTTAATTTAATCCTTCTATTTGTTTCCGAGGTATATATTTGCAGAGACCAAAATAATAATTTAAATGGTCATTTAATGTTTAATGTCCTGAATATAGTAACGTTCAGAAAGTCATTTACTTCTCCATTTCATTTAAGTCTTTGTGTCCAGAGACAAGGGGGAGACTTTTGTTATTGAGTTATAGGTTTTTTTTTTTCTTTTCTTGGAAATTTTCTTATGTTGTTTCTTATATTCAGCTTCTTTTTCTCTTTGATAATTTTGATTTAATGATTCATTTTCTTTTTTTCAGACTTAACAAGATTGTACTTTGAAATCAGAATTATGAATTGACTTTCAAGTCTACAAAGAAAGATTTAAATGTTTTTTCAATCACCATCCTCGAGTCCAAGTATTTTGCTTATTTTATTTTATTTTTTAAGAGTGGTGGAAGGTCTTCAAAAAAATGGATTCTATTTTTCATCTGGTATCTCAATTTTTTTTACTTTATTAGTTTTAATTTAATTCAGTTAAAATACTAAATGGTTACAAATTGAAAAAAATAATGAAGACCTAATTTTATGGTTTTTGATTCAAAATGGTAAGAGTTTCATGACATATATCGGTTCCATTCTCCTTTGTGATCACTTTATTATTATTTTTAAATTAATTTTTCCGCATAGTCCTATGCTTGATTTGATGAAAAGATGCAACACAATTAGAGCTAATTATATTTGCGTTCAAAATTATCTCTATATGTATGTATTACTTTTTTTAAAACAAAATTAAAATTTAAGCAAATCCAAACGTGACTCGAGTAAAAGAGTTAGTTTAGTAGTTAAATTCGTACTTTTCAGGGATGAGACAGCTCATTTGGATTGATTTTGATTTAAACCCTCAAATCTCAACTTACTGCTATTAAATGTTGATTACTTGCATTGCTTTTCAAAAAAAAAAAGATTTTTTTTTGTAAAATATTATCTATATCAATCCATTGAAAACCTTCTCTTAGATAGCTAAATAGAATAATGAAAAATCGAATTGATTTTTTATTTTGAAAATATAATCGTATTGAGAATACTAGGAAGCGCTAATTGAACCAAAACAAAAAAGCTATTGAGCATGGTCGGGTGAAATGCAGTTTACTCCTCTGTAGACCGTCTCTAATTTTCTATTTGTAGGGAAAAAAAAAAAGAAGTAAACAACCTATATAAATAAATAAATAAATAATGCAAAAAAGAAAGAAAGAAAGAGTTAATAGGAAAAACGACATCATTTCTGTTTTTTTTTTTTTTTGTGAGTTTGTTTAAGTTCATCTTCAAATTGTGTTCTGCGTTAATAATTCTTTTATTCAAGTTTCGCATGAGTTCATATTAATAGCTCTTTTATTCGAGTTTCACATGGGTTAAAACTGTCTTATTTATGATATAGTAACAAAGTCTATATTAATGGCACTGGCTTTGATGTATAACATGGAATTTAAGCATGTCTCTTTACAGATTCTTCACACCGTATTCAAATTTTATTGCTGTTGCCTCAAATATAATATAAAATAAAAATTTATATCAAATACAAATATCAGAATCAAATATGAGAAAAACTCACTTGAGTCTAATAGTAGTGGATGTAGGAGAAATTTACTTGAAACTAGGCATGAACCCTCTCTATCAAAAAGTTAAATAAGTATGTTAACAAGTGATTTTTAATTTTTACTTAAAAGTATGGTAATTATATATGTATATATATTTGTTTTTCTTTTAAGGAAAAAAGTCTTCCCTACGAATAAGAGTAAGAACATATGGTTGAGAAGCAGGGATGTGACGTGCCTTAATCAACATTAATTAGTAGGAGCACCAAGGTGGGGGATACATAAAATGAGATTGTTTAGAAGCATGGCGATTTCAAATATCCCATAACTTTTGTGGGACCCTTTTCATTTCATATGGTTCCCATATTAATTGGCTGGAGTAATGCAGACAAAGATGGATTTCAAAGAGATGAATGCAAAGAGCTAGCTAGCGTGGGTGGGTGGAAGCAATAAACTATTGAGTCTTGTGGGATTCATTAACAAGGGGAGAAGAGCGGCAGTTGAATTCTGATCCGACCCTTTTTAACTCTCACATTTAAATGCACTATAATGGCACCCCAAGCAAACATTCATTTCATGGGGGAGCCCCAACCCTCTCCTTGGTCCCTTGTTTTGCACAGAAATTTACATTGATTTCCACAACCTTGCCATCGTATACTTCCATGGAATCTTTTGAACTCATCAAAAAACTAACCAATAAATAACAATTGTAAGTAAACATATCTTCGCTTTTTCTCCAGACACGTCTTGGGGGTCTCAGTGTACTCCAGACACCCTGATTCCGAGGAAGTTTCCATGGCTTCCCTAAAGATCTCTCCTTGACAGCCCAATTTTTTTTTCTTTTTTTTTTTTTATACATAGGTGACATTGGGACGACAAATACGATGCCGAAACCATTAAATATAGATAAATGGAATATGGAGAGAGAGAGAGAGAGAGATTTATTATCCCTTTCTTCTGTAAAAATTTGGAATTTTCTCGAGGGCGCGTTCATCAACAAGGAAATTGTGGCAGTTCAAATGTCATTTGAAGACCATTCCATAAGACAAGATTGGGAAGTGGCTTCTGCCCGCCTGCATGGATGCTGTTACTACACAGTGTTTAGCGGCATACACAAAAGGCTACTGCTAAAATTTGTGACATAACAAGTTTTGCACAGTATGCAATCAGACAAATTTATATTACACAATAATAATCGTGAAATACATAGTAATAAATCTCATTATTAACGGTGAAATCCCATTATTAACCGCGATCGACTATCGACAAATTAAAAATATATGATTGACAGTTATTATAATTACAGTAATACATGCATGGTTGGGTGTCCCAAGCCCCGAGAAAGCGTGTTAGCCGAGTAAGACAGTCATCCTCTTCGACAAAAACGGGCGGCATTTAAGTCAAAAACAGATGGGACTTCTACGAATAATCAATGACTAGGGTTACTTCACATAAACACATCCCCTTCCCCCCTGGCGCGCTGCAGCCAATTATTGAAGCCAGGCATTTTGCGCACAGCCTCTCAGCAACATATATTCATGAGTCACCACCATAAACATCACCCATATATCTTCCTCGTGGCCTACTCATCCACCGTGCATCTCTTCCTTGAACAACCATCGCTTGGGATTCTTTTTGATAAATGGTGAAGATGCTTAGGTTGCATGTATTGTTAGGTTTTGCGGTATATAATTAGGCAAGGAATTTCCTTTTTTTCGTACATTGTAAAACAGGCGATGACTAGCATGGTAGCCTTAATTTCATTACAACGTCACTACAAATTGAGCACGAGACATGCTCTGCTTACAAGCCATTTACGAGTAAATGGAAGCAAGAAAATAACTAAAGATGTTGATTATGATATAGTCACCCAACCTTACTCCTGGCAAGCATGTGTGGTACCGCAATATGTGATCAAAGTTAGCGCCCTTAAGTTAAATTTTCCTTTTGTGAGAAAAGTACAACTCGTTGATCACATAAAACTAACTACAACTATTATTAGCAATTTCAGACATGTAACACCGATGCAAGTTCTCTAACTCAGGATAGAACCGAATTTACAAAAAGTTATCACTACACATTATCTTAACCTGTGTAATTGTAGTTGTTTGATATATAATCACATCTAATAATAGGAAGTTAAGGATCATGAGTATGCAGTTAACAGTATTACAGTATCATCTCATTTGTGTCGGTTTGGTATCAAGACAACATGTGACTATGTAACAAAGCTCGAGCAATCATGCCTCAATTTCAACATATCCCACTTTTTGATTTTCCTTTTCTGGGGTACTAAAGTAGATTTAGAGTGATTAAAAGTAGCACAAGCCGTGTGTTGTTTGTCTCTCTTTATTTTTATTTATTTATTTATTTTTGAAGAAAGGGCATGTTCTCGTTTACCGAGGAAAATGCATGTAGATTGCAGTAAACTATGATTGCATAGAGCATATAATCTAATGGTAGAATAGTACTAGAAACAAACAGCACTAATAAGTAGAACCTTTTTTTCAAAAAAGAAAATTCTTCTAGTTGGTGGGCATGAAGGTTGGTTTATTTAGAAGACAAAAAGTACAACAAAAACGCTTCATAAACACGGTGCGTTTCACTAGCTGGGATACGTATGCATCAAAATCTTCGAAAAGAATAAATTAAAAAAAAAAGAAAAAGAAAGAAAGGAACTATACTATTCAAAAAGAGAGAAACTCAAAATATATTTGTTGCTAGCTAATTGTAAGAGCAATGGCTGCAAAGAAGATGAGTAGGGAGTAACTACACAAATTAAATACAAACACGACTTTTAATTAGCAGAAGTGGTACTACAACATAAGTGAAAACACTGCAAAAAAGAAACAACAGCATTAACACTAGCCTTCTCTTGTTGAATTTCCCTCTTTCCTTTCTCCCCCACATTCTCAAAAAAGCCATTACTACATTTCCCCCTAACCATTAACCAACAAACCAGCCCCCCTCCCAAGTCAACAACACTGAAAAGGCTAAAGCCCATGCTCCTGATGTTCTCTCTCTCTCTCACTCACTCTCTTTCTCTGATGCACTTCACGGTTCAAAAGGAAACAGAAGCAAAGAACAAAAGGCTTATAGCTACCAGAACACACGTTGGCAGCCTTTAATTAATCTCTGGTCTTGGATGACTTCTTCTAGCATAATGACATTACAGAAGTAGCAGAAGAACAGAACCTACTGATTCCATTTTTCTCCTATCTAGTTGTGAAGAGGATTGGGACCTGTGTGAATTACTCTCTCATTGTCTCCATAGAACTTGTCTGGATCTCCTCCTTCACGAGCTTCAGCATCCACAGGCTGACTTTGGCTTCTTGGAGGTGCATGAAATTGAAACCACTGTTTGTCAAGGAACCTGGCTTTTCTTGGCACTGATGATTTTACAATCTCTCCAGTTTCTTCATGAAAAACAGCTAAAAAGAAAAAAACTTGGGCAACAATTAACAGAATCCATAAGAACACCATTGCAACGATTGCAGCTCTGACCCCTGAATTTGACCTCTTCTTCCCTTTAGTTTCTACCCAACATTCTTTAACACAAACTGTCATTGTGCAGCAAGAAGCTAGCAGTAGCACCTAGACTGCCCACCGGAAGACGAGAAAATGCAGTTAGTATATAAAGGGAAGTGGAGTTTGGATAATTCTTTAAATCTTTGTGGAATTTTCAAAGCTAAAGTTGGCTTTCTCTCTGTCTCTCCCTCTCTCTCATAAAAGAATGGCTTGGCTAGAAAGGGAAAGAAGTTTTTAACTTTGCGCGCTCCTCATCTGATGGGTCTAGTCACATGATATTTGACCCTTGATTCATGGAACCTTCTTATAATTTTCTTATTTTTCACTCTCACTCTCACTGAAAATCCTTGGACCGTGCTCCTTTTACTAACTTTTCACAGTCTCTCACACAACAGAACACACACAATTCTTTGTTTTGGTTTTCGCTCCTCTTTTTTTTTTTTTTGTTTTCTTTTGGGGAATCTGTTTTTATGTTTTTGTTTTCACTTTCGCATTTGTTTCCCTTTTTTCCTCTCTTGTTTGTTTGCTTGGAGAGGCGTGTTGTAGGTCAGTCCAGCATTAATAGCTCTATCTCCAGAACACATTATTCGAATTTTACTTGAATGAAATTTACAGCGGGAGAGAGAACACTAGGGTTCCTTTGGTAAACACATTCCAAACATGGCTGTACCATATATTTCGTTTCTTGCTACAGCAAGCAAGTTGTGTATATGCGTTATTCTTTATATTCATGGGGTTTGGTTGCCTAATTGTCCGTGCCTAGTTTTAAGGATTTACTTTTCTGATCTGATCAGCCCTTTTCGAACTTTGTAAATTTAATGCATGTTTCACGTAAATTTATGTTACAGTAGTATAGCTGTTAAAAACATTTTTATAGTTTTTATTATTAATCAGAATTATAATTTAAAAATTAAGAATATATAATTAATGGTTAGAATTCAAACACATCAACTCAACCATGTCTCCTACGCGCTTCCATTGTTGCGCCTCTCTATCTCTCTGTCCTCAACAACTAATGCTTTGACTCCCTCACGTCAGGTTTCTGCATCTTCACATCTGTTACTATGTGTAACCCCACAAGCTAAGGAAAGCTCCCCCTACAGCAGGTTAGCAGGGAAACTAACTGGCATTATTTAACTCACGACTAAGTATCTTAAACTAAATTTGATCCTTGCTCCCTGTGTATAATTGTAAGTTTAACAGAGTATGTAAAAAAAGTAACAGCATCCTAATAAAATTCCTGTTATGTCTTCTCATTGCCGCGTGAGAAGATATGGTCATGATTTGATCTGGACCATCTTCTAACTTAATTAATGCAGCCAAGTTTGGATGATATGTGCTTGTCAAATAGTAATCAGTCTCTATTGATTGATTTACCTTGGGCTGTGGTATCCCTTAGAATGAAGCATTGCCATTTCTCTGTATTGGTCGGACAATTAAAGAATTTTTGTACAAAAGCTAGCTAGGTTCCATTATTTATAGGAACGTCGGGGAAGCCTGAAATTTTAGTTTTAATGTTATTGAGGATGAGTCTCCTATGTGCCACAAGTTCTTGCATGATGACTAAATGGCATATATGTATACATAAATAATATAAACACTACATGTCGCACGCAACACAACTTTTGTATTTCCCAAGTATTTTGGCCAGCAAAATTCTTTGTTTTTCTCGTCAGATTATACACATATTGGTCGATTATGTCTATTTAAGAATTGTTGTTATTAAAAAAATTCAACTAATTTGATTTTACTGCATTAACGATACGATGCTGTAAAAGGTCATTGTCCTCTTTTTCTTTTATTTTACTCTTACTTTATTTTTTTTCAGTTGGAAGTTGAATAAATGAATTGTGTAAATGAGATAGCTTCCTTCAGTCCTTTTCATTAATCCCCGCGTACGAACTAGACATAGAGTTGGATCCACAGATCTTATGACAGTATTGCAAGGTTGTCAACCATTTGATTTGCGCGTGCGTGCGTCTTACCAACAAACAAAGGTTATTGTTTTTATTACGCTTGTTGCTCAAGCTTGGGTGCCGGTGCTTTTGCTGCTCCCAAAAACATTTCCAATTCGGGCCTAAAGCTTTCACCAATTATTACAATAATTTAGTTCTGGATGGCATGTACAAATTCAGTTTATTTCGCAAATGAGCTAAAATAAGAAACTGAGTTTCATTATCATTTAATTAATGAGCCAAATCTATAGTTATTTAATGAGAGAATGATGTTAAATATCGCCAATATATATATATTTAACTTATTATATTTTTTTATCAATAAAATCCCATAATTTCTTTTTTTTTTTTCTCCTACATAAAGGTTTAGTGATTACACCTACCACTCCCCACACCCCCCGGCGTCGGCTACATAAAGGTTTAATGCCCATAACTTTCCGTCATTTTTTTTTGTTTGAGCGGCCTAAATTGAATCCAACCATGCAATGGCAACCAATTCATGCTACGTGGAGGGTGAAAAATAATAATATAATTAAATAATTATTTATGTCCACGACTTGGGTGTATCCTTTTTCGGTAAATATATGTTATGACACCAAACTTTGCATAAAATATTTGTAATTTTCTCGGTCGATAATATAAGTTAGCCAAAATAGCATCTTTCAGTTCATAACCTATACCATAATTTACCTTCTCAAAAAAAACAAAAAAAAAATCATAATTTACACCAAGATGAAAACTTTATTAACCTTACTTAAAATTTTACTTTATTCGAGTATATTGAATTGTTTGGTTATTTTAGTTTAACTAAGAAATGCCATATTGACGGGAAAATGATTTGAAAAAAAAAAAAGCCAAGCTGACACAAAAAAAATAAATAATAAATATAAATTTGGACTAAAAAAATTAAGATGACTTAAATTAATTAATAACGCTACAGGATTAAATGCAAAATAATCACAAAAGATAAAAAATAAAAATCAAATTTCATTACACAAATTCAAATTAATCTAATACGTTGTACCCACTGTTATACTTACTAAAATGCACATTTATATTTTTGCCGTTAGTTGTATTTATATTTGAAAAAAAAATAAAATATATAATTATTAATTATTATAATATAATATATAAATTTGCATCTAAAATATATTAAATTAATTTTTTTATGTGATAGAGTGTAATGTAATAAGACTATAATTATGAACTTATAATCATTTAACACATAATTACAAATTTCTTACTTTTGCCTCATATTAAGAAAATCTATTTGGATGAAATAAAATCTTAGGAATAGAAGTAAATGTCACTTAATAATTAGGAGCCATTTGATTCGACTCTCTTCGCCAAGACATCTACCTCGTAGAGTTTCAGTTCGAGTTTAGTTGTGTACGGAATTGTGGGGGTACAACTCATAGGTGGCAGGATTTGATTAGACGGGAGGGATATGCGGGCAGTGCAACAAAGAAGATTCCTAGAAGCCATGGGCATCTCCCTCTCAGATTCCTTTGTTCTTCCAGTTTTTACGTATCCCTTTTTCAGCTTCCCAGCTCGTAAAAAAGGGGTTGGGGGGGGGGAGAAGGGGCTTCTCACATACATTGCCATAACCCAGCTCTTTCTTCCTCTGCCACATTTCTTAATTTCCGGTACAATCTCTTCTTTTCCCTTAGACATAAATTTCTATCTTAAAATTTATGCTTATTTTGTGCGTGTGTGTGTGTTTTTGCGATTCTTGCTTGTGGATTGGCTTTGTTGGTGTTTCTTTTAGCTTAATGGGGTGGTGGTTTGGGGAAGTTCTTTGTGTTTATTGTGAGAATTGATTGGAAAGGCGAGTTTTTGATAGAGAAAGTGGCTTTTTTAATTGATTTTTAGGCTTATTTTTGGGATTTCTAAGTTGTACGTGGAATTTCATAATACTTTCAAGTTCTTTATTGATGAATGATGATTAATAAGAGGGGCCTTGATGGATAAAAAAAGGGGGAGGAGGGTTGGGAGTAGTCCTATGAGGATGGGTTGTTAATCGGCCGCGGCTATAATTGTATCATTTTTTCGGTTCTCCAGTGTCGATCGAATTCTTAGAATTGAATATTGAATTTGCTTTATGCGAGATTTGTTTGATACCTAATGTACTTGTTCATTTAATGCCCGGTTATCATCTTGCTAATTGGCCCAAATATTTAGACTGTTGGATTGAGGGACTTCTTGATTTGTTGATTAAAGGGTATTCAAATTGATTAAAATCTTTTTCTGAAAGAGACCCCGCTCCCCTGCTGCCAGGGTAGGGTGGGTGGGGATCAAGTTTACATATCCGAATGGGTAGCCTAAATTGCATGAGAACTATCACTTATGAAGTTGTTACCCACGATGAGGGCATACAAGCTAAAGAGTCGAACAAGTTGCTCCCAGTTGTTTCATCTTAGTTGCAATTCACAGTTACAAGCTGTCTTTCTCTATATGCACATTACAAAATCAATCTCAAGCTCTATGATATGTAGCTGTTTGCTCTAGTTGTGAAATTAGGACTCAATTAGTGTCTGTATATGACCAGGACAATCTTCTTTCTCCTCTGCAAACTATGCCATCTTTGCATAATTGTGTTGCAGGGAGTTTTTATGCAAATGGAAATGTGTTGTGTCTCTTTTAGAACCTAGGTAGTAGCACACAGTATGTATACTAATTGAGGTGTTGTTTTGTGTTATTACGGAGAGTGAGCAGAATACTACGTTTTGCATTTGTTGCCAGCAATATTGCTGGCAACAATATTTTTCTATATGATGAGCCTCCAGAGTACATTGAACACTAGTAAAGCCTTAGAAGGTGTGCATGGGATACATGTTGTGCCTCATTCTTCATTTGATTTAGAAGAGATTAATGAACCGAGGGGATTGACTCAATCAACCTGCGAAAGTTCAATTACTCAAGCGAATCAGTGGCTAACTGTGCAGTAAGTGTTCTCCTTATCAGTGCAAATATGAGATTGCCAAGTGAAATATAAAATTCACTCCTCGCTTCACAGCTTGAGCTCTCCATCTATTTCAGTCTGTGTACCCTTAAGAAAAACAAATTGATGATATTACAGCAATATAACTGTCATTTTTTGTTTTTTTACCCTTATCAGAAGAGCATGGCAGCAACGACCAGAATGCTTGAGGCCCATCCGGGGTTGTATTAATTGTATGTTGAAGATGCTCAAGTTTTTCATTTTTTCTTTTCATAAATGCTCTTCTATGCACTTTTAATACATTGTACACTTGTACTTTCACTAGGTGATCAGACTGTAGCGGAAAAAGTTGCTAATGTCCTTACCTCTCTTCCTTTTATTGCACTGGGAATCCAGGCTCCAAGGTTGATTTGTTTAACTTTTTGGTTTGCTACTGATACAGAATGGCATTTTCTGCCTAAAATATACATGTTTAATTATTTGCCGTACATCATGCAGGAAGAACCTAAGCACTAAGTTGTATGCCAACTCATTAATTGGAGTTGGAGTTGCCTCGAGCCTGTACCATGCATCACAAGGAAAGGTGAAAAAGTATTTGAGGTGGTTTGACTACACAACAATAGCCACAGCAACAGTAGTAAGTCATTTCCAAGTGACTTTAGAATAAGATTTGGTATTATGTTTTTTGTGTTATCAATATATTCAGGTCTTTCTTTGCAAACAAATGAATAAAACCACCTCTGTAAATGATAGTTAAGGCTTTTCGGTTTCTTAGTTAGCAAAACATAACTGAAGAGCCTTTCTGCAGTGTTTGTCGAGGGCTCTGAGAAGTGAAAACCCAAAGTTGCTGATGGCAGCATCTGCAGTTTTATTGCCCATCCAGCCTCTGATGGTATCTGCCGTTCACACGGGGATGATGGAGGTGCCTTTTCTTTGTCTCTCCCCTATTGAGTTAAACTGGATTCACTTGGCTTTTGTTTTCTATTTTCTGTTATAAAAACTTTACAGTCTGGAGAGAAAACATTCAGGAGGGTTCCATTGTTGATCTCGTCAGTATCAAAATGTCTGTGTACTTGGGATGAATGGCATCCCTCTTCCCACTTTTTGTTTTGCTATGAGCGATTAGAACATCATATTTCTGCACCGAATGTGGTCTCTCTACCCAATATTGATGAAACATAAATCAATCTTGGCTGAGCATATTTATGTTTACTTTATAAAAAGTTATTGTTGTTCAATTCAAATTCAATACTAATTTGTTGATGCTTGCTTCTTTTGTAGATTAAAGAACATATGAGTTTATTTTGCTATTATCTAAATTTGACTTAGATTATATGTTCCAGATGGCATTTGCAAAAAGAGCATTAAAAGATCCGGAGCTGAGAATGGCGCATAATGTCCATAAGATGTCATCATTGCTGGGAGGGGTTCTCTTCATAGCAGATGATATCTTCCCCGGTACCCCTTTCCTTCACGCTGGTTGGCATCTTGCCGCAGCTGTTGGTGTTGGCACTTGTAACAAGCTTCTAGAATAGTGTGTATATTTTAGGTCAATTTCTAACGATTTGCATTTCTGGAGATCTGCAACCTCTGCAAGAGCATATAGTCCATTTTCATAGCTCGACTCCCTGCAATCAGGTGCCGAAGGGAGCATTTCCCCTGCAAGGATTAGCCTGTTGCTGTCCAATAATCCAACTTTCTGTTGGATTTCCAAAGGTCTCATTGCGTACAATTTTCCATTATCTGTAACTCTTGGCAACTCTAAAGCAAAAGAAATGTAGTCATTGACTTCAAAAGCATAGCTATTGAACATGTATGCTTGCAATATTTTCTGTGGAGCAGCTCCTACGGTGGAATCAGTATTTGTATGAATCAAAGGGAACCTTTGTTTCATCTACCATTTAAATTGCGTCCGGTTATCCAACCATTAGTTCCTTGCAACTAAATGTAACAATTTTTCTTAGTTCTTTTTGGTCACAAGGACTAATATCTGAACTCCATGCCTAAAATTAAGAATTTAGTTAACACTCATTGACCTTATAGTTATGTAGCTAATTGCTTATGCAATACCTAACGAGTGTTATTTTCCATAAACTAATAGACTATGTTAGTAGGAAAAACAACATTATGTGCACATTTACCTTCCAGCATTACGTTATGGAGATTGACTAGATTGAAATACCTGTTTTTAAAGAGCGAGTTATCAATTCTCTTTGCTCTTGGAATTAAATATTTGTTGACAATTGTTCATGAATGTTTCATTGACAAATAATTAAATGAATGAGTTTTGATTAATGTGTTAATGTTTGCTACTGTTTTGCAAAATAAGAATTGACTCACCATTCTATCGAATCACTGGCTAGACCAAAACCCAATGATCCAGTCTCTTGTGCGGATCGAGGAATCTCTCTCAGGCAAACTTGAGATTACTTGCACAACCTCCACTGCAACTCGCTTCATAGAATGTAAGTAGAAAATTTTGGGCTTAAAATTATACGTTTAATTTACACGGTTTAAAATTTGTTTTTACCATAGAGCTAAACAAGGGTGGTTTCTATCACCCTCCATATTTATTAATCTCTATTAAATTTTACAGAAATACGAGAAAACTCTATTTAATTCTCGATGGAAAACGGATTATTGCAAATTCTTCCCATTTCAACCTCCACGATTTACTTGAGAAAATTTTCCTAGCACATAACATCACTTGAGAATCATGATTTTGAAGTTGCAAAAACGAAATGTACAATTATAAACCACAAAATGCATGGAACCGCAAAAACACAATCACACTGATCCACCCTTATTATTGCATTTCAGGGTAGACAAAATCAAAGAACTGAAAGTATCCAAAGTTAACACATTGGAACGGTCTGCGTGTTATACACACTTCTTTTAATTATACAACTACTTGTTCAACTTCTTTTAATTATGACAATGCAGAATGCCAGCTGAGTTTGACAACTCGTTTGCATGGAAGCTGACAGCATATATCTGTCAACTAGATCCAGAAACATAGAGAGGCTCTGGCTCCACTTTTCTTTTGATCCTGAAACAAAATGCAAGGAAGATATAATAAAGTTCCACTTCGCTTAAATGTATAATAGCTCTCACTTCTAGCAGTTAATGGAAAAGTAAAGCCAGAAGACTTAATCACATTGACGTACTAACCAATTCTCTTGTGCCCATTTGCAACCGTCAGTATCCACAACGTGAAAGCTGTAGGCATGCATTGACTTTTGGGACTTATTCTCAAAGCTGTCCCCAAAGCATAAGAACAGAAAGTTAAATTCGGTACTGGGGCTATTAGCTATGCTCTGAGTGAATAGGGCATTTCCCAATACACGAGCTTCTATACCGTGAGTTCAGGGAAAACGTTAGATACATATAGCCGCAGTTTTACTCTTGTTCTGTAACCTGTATATCGCAATCGAGTAATCTCACCGTTACACAGACAATATTCAACTATTCTATATGAGTCACGCAGTAGTAATCTAACTTACCCCTGATGGACAAGATTGCCATGAATGAGAACCAAAGAACCAGCTTTGAACTTCAGTAGACACAAAATCATTCTGATCATAAGACGGTGCGGGCCTATCACAGCACAGGCCCTGCTCCCCTCTGAGAAACCTTCTGGTCGGGCCGTCTGAAAGAAAGACACGATTGGAATTGTGCACATTTAGGGGCTTGTTGTGCTTGAAGGATGAAAACAAACACGAAATTAGAAGAAGGGAAAGATGATATACTCTTATGAGATCCAGGAATGACCCGGAGACAACCATTTCCTATGTTGGCATCGTTCCAAAGTTAGCCATAGTCAAGTGCAAGGCGTTGGCTTTGTATACATGAATGAGATATCCTGGCGTGGTCCTACTCGACCTCCAATGTGCAGTTGCTGTTTCAGGCATTTTAATCGGGAAAATATTATTAGCAATAATGCAATCAGTAAAATCATCCGAGGTTACAATCAGCTATATAGTCATCATCATAGATAATGGCCACAGTAGCCCCAACCAAAAGAATAATACTAAAAAGTTTTTCCAACTTATTACAAAATTTATTTTTATTTTTACTGAAATAAATAATTTTTAAAATGTCTTATTAAATTATTTTATTAATAAAAATTATCTATTTTAACAGAGACAATATTTTTATAATAAATGAAACAATTTTTTTTTTAGTATTTAGCATTACTCAACCCAAAACAAAATCACTTCCAATGAGACATTACAACAATAGAAGACAAGAGGCATGGTAATTCAAATAGTACCCTCGATGAAAAACAAAACAAAATTTTCTCAGCGCTCTCCAAGAAGTAATTAGCAGTGGCTTGTTGCAAAAAAAAAAAAACAAACAGAAAATATTAAATAATAAGCATAAATAAAATTGTAGAATAACCCCCAAAGAATTGAAACACTGAAGGCCAAAAAAGGGGACCTCATGTATGTTGGGAGCAGTCAAATTCATGGAGCAATTCGTCCATTCTCTTCATCATTGCTCCTGCGTCTTAGGTCTTGCAAATGATTCAACCCCTAGATACCCTGTTTCACACATGTATATTTACAAGACGAAGAAAGTTATGTGGAAATTAAACTCGTTTTGAATATTGGTGACTACGCATTGAATTATTATAATCGTTGTTTCGCCCCCCCCCCCCAAAAAAAAAAACATAAAAATAAAAAGCCTAACAAAAGGAACAATAAGAAAATTGGAGAAATGAAGCAGAAAAAAAAAGAGAGAGAAATGGGGTTTGAAGAACTGGAGCTGGTCAGGGTTGAGACTTCCGATGAGTCCCTTTGCCATATGACTTTTGATCGCTGGATGGTGTTCTTCTGAATCAAAGGAGTAGCAACTGTGAATGGTGTCTGAGCATTAGCTAATTAATTGAGCAGTGTCGGAAGCATACTCTCTCTTATATATAAACGAGAACATGTGTGACTGAAACAAATTTTTTGGGTGGGGTTTAATGGGTGAATGTGCATATGGAGTGTAATTGACATCACTGACTATATTATAATCATGACAGCGAAATATATAGGATGTGGCTTAAATCGTATGCGTTTGAGTACGGGTGTTTACAATCCACATAACTTACCAAAGGGTGCTCAAGCTGGACCTTGTAAATTCATACCCACCAAAAGGAAGGAAAATAAAGGTCACTGATTTTTGTTTTTTTTTTTTTTTGTTTTTTCTATAAGGGTTACGTTTTTTTTTTTTTGGCTTTTTGGCTTTTTGAGGCCAAAGTACACAAATAGAGTTTTGGTTGCTTTTAAGAAGTGCTAGACTATGTTTTCTTTTTAAAGAATAGTAAGTATAATCTCCAATTACTTTATTTTTTATTTTGCTCGGAATACTTATAATATACTTTTTTATGAATTATATTAAATTTATTACGGTTATTAATAAAATAAATATTGTTTAAAAAAAATTAGAAAACGGCTAGGGTAGGCTTGGAGACTGTTTAAAAGCTTTGAAAATTTTCCAAAATTGATTTAATTCGTTATAATTTCTTAATTTTAACATTACATATATTTTTTGATTTAATTGAATTGCAATACATATATATATATATGAATGATTTTAAAATTTAAATGTAAGTCTCACCTAAAATTTTATCTTTAATGGTTGCCAAATTATACTTAATAATTAATTTTAAAATTATCTATACTGATAGATATGCTTAGGGATGCAAATCCAAAAGAAAGTGAATAAATTGCCATTCCTAAATTATTTTTATCTTTTCACTGAAAATTACATCGGAATTTACAAAATTGTACATCGAATTTCAACATGCATATTCTATTAATTAATCACTATCGTCAGAAAACTGGTTTATAGTTTGGATGCAACTTTCTTTCTACCAGAACGAATACATACATTTCAGAGGAAAATTATGCACCTCATACAGCCTCCAACCGATTCACAACCAACTTAAATTTATCGATCCCATCAATTTTCTTCTTTCTATCGGTCCCAAGATGGACTTATTACATCAATTGGCTTCTCTGGTATTTGGTTTCACATTGCTCCTCCTGTCGACTAAATTCACGTTGCCCCAAGTTTCAGTACTCAATATTAGATACAATTTTGAAAATGTTTTGAAAAATATAGTTACACATCCCGAAATTTAAGTGTGACAACAGGTATTTATTTAAGATATCATAGGAATGCATTGGAAGAATGACATGTTATTTAAGGTCGCTAACTATCTTTGGCGACTTAATCGCTGTTAGAACTGAAAAATCGGATTCAAAAATCTTTTGCTGTTAAATGATTGCAGGTCATGAATTAATTTAGCGCTAAGAAATGGGGTTTTGGGTTATTTTTAAGGCTGCCGATGTTTACAATCTGTTGGGGAATTGGTCAGACACATAGGAAGACTCAATTACTGAGGATTTCAAAGTCAGAACATAGGCTCCACATAAGAAACACTTGCCATATGTCTGCATCGGCACCAAAAATGGAGGCGATGCAGAACCAAATTTTGGAGGAATGTATCATTCACATGCTCAAAACTGAATTCCCAAACACATCTCTCATTGAAATTAAGTTCATCGAAAATAAACTTTTTGTTATAACCAGCTCCCTTGACTTGAGAAACTGTCACCGAGAGGCGGATGAGAATGCCGGCGTAGTGCTTCATATCAGAGAAACACGACAGGGCAATGTAACGCTAAAAACATTCCTTCGTGACTTGGAGATCTCGGGAAATCGCAAAGCACCACCGTTTCATGCCCCTCAATTTTATGGGGTCTCAAAAAATCATGCACACCCCATCCCCATCCGCACCCTTCCCCCACCCCCGCCCCGCCCAAAAAGAAAAGAAACAGCCCAGAATCCCATAGTTCTTAGTGGGTTGTGTGTGCTATAAAAGTACAAACAAATTAAGTGGCAAAATCCAAGGGAAAACCCAACGCTTGAAAACCAACTTGAACTAAGTTGTGGGCTGTTTAACTCGCAAAGATTCACTTCTCTCTCATTCCAAATTTGAGACAGCCACTTCAATATCACATCACTTGGCTGTCAGTAACAGCATGGAGCAGAGAAGAAGAAGGCAAAACGCTACTTACTTAGTCAACACTCAAACATTGGCTTTCACAACAATTAGAAACAATAGTGCCTCAAAACAAATACTCAGCAGCCAGAAAGCCTCGTCATCACCAATTGAGCCAATAATGTCTCCATGAACTCTAAATCATGATTCAGTTGATAGACATTTGAAGCATGTTATGAAACCTCATGTCCAACCTCAAAGCCATTTTTTACTTTTGATTAGCTTACTTTGTTTATTATTAGTGTCTTCAATCATCGCATTTTTCAAATAGTTATTTAAAAAAAAAACTACAAATTTGATTGAAATCCCAAATGTTAATTTCCCATTCCAATCCTACTCTTTTGGTCGAGCTATCGAGAACCAGAGATAACAAATATTTTATGCCATGATGAGTGCAAATGTAAGAAAATGAAACAAATGGATTTAAGTTCTCGTTCTCATTCTCATTTTCCAGAGTGAACTAGCTCCTCCAATTAGAAATCCTTAACAACAATCAGCTTACATTGTTGCAAGCCAACAACCTCAAATTCCTCAAACATCATCGTCCAAAACCAAGACCGACTTGAACAATCAACGGTCAACTACTCATGTAGGGTGCCAAGAATGTCCTCATCCCTATACAGGAAATACCTGCACAAAACCAAAGCACGCACCAAGCCAAAGTGAAAAATAAAATAAAAATAAATAAATCACCCCCCCCAAAAAAAAAAAGAAAAAACAAGCAAACACAATTTACAAGTACAATAAAAGCACAGCAAAATCACATACTCTTTGTCATGAAGCTTGACCTGAGTACCACCATATTCAGGCAAGAGAACTGTGTCACCTTCCTTAACAGATGTCGGAATAGTCTTCCCTTCATTGGTCTTCAAGCCGGGACCCACGGAAACAACTTTACCAGTGTTCAGCTGGGTTAAAAACAGAACAATCAGGGAAAAACCTTGTACGCAATCCAGAAACACAAACACACGCAGAACGAAAATTGCAGCAAAAGGGATCAAAAGCGAAAGCTGAACAACCTTGGTGGATGTCTCAGGGAGGAGAATCCCGGCGGTGGTCTTGGCCTGAGGGACGATCTTCTCCACCAAGACACGGTTGAGAGATGGAATCAGGCGCTTTGCCATTTTTACCTCTTTCCTACAGAGAAATTGCTTTTCCGGGTCACTCGAATTTTGTATGTGGGTTTTTGGGTGGGATCATTAGGTTTTTAAAACCAGAGGCATGGAAGATGCTCTAGAGTGGGATAGAAGATTCTAGGTTCTAGGGTTTTAGTGTAAGGGTTTAAGGTTGGTCAAAATTGTGGGGGCTGTAAGAACAACGAAATTGGGCCTATATCAGCCTGGCCCAAAATGAATGTTACCCGGAGAAAATTAAATAAATAAATAAATATAATAATTTTTAATAAATTAATTTTTAATTTTTTTATTTCATGTCTTCTTTTTCATTTCAAAGATTCAATTTTTATTAAAAAAAAATGAAAATTTTTAAATATTTAACATACAGAACAAACTCATTAAACTTAATAATTTTAATATAAGTCAAAATTTTAATTTAAAAAAATTATATAAAAAGAAAAATACAAATACAAGAAGCAAGAATTAAATATGAAATAAAACGTGTAGGACCTAAATATAATCTAAAATAAATTGCTAAATATATCACTAATTTTTTTTTTTTTTGAGCAGCATAAATATTATTTGGTTTTGAAGTTCAACCGTAAATATTGAAGCAAGTGGGCTACTTCTATCTCTTAAGAAGGTTTACACTAGCATCTATATATTTAGAGGAATTTTATGGTATATGTAACTTAAACTCGTACTTAACAAAAGAAATGAATTAAATGTCATTAACCATAAAATTTAGTAATGAAGTGTTTATAGTTTACGTTCTAGTTTTTATCAATAAAAAAATAGTGAAATTAAAAATATAGTAAACAATTTTTAAAAATTATTTAGAATAAAATTTGATGAATCATATTTATTGCATAAAGATTTCTTTTTTTTTTTTTTAGGGAAAAATTCAATAATGCTTTTATGGTATTTTTAACTTTTCATTATAAACTTTTTTGGAGGGGGAGATATATATATATGTGTGTGTGTGTGTGTGTGTTTTTTTAATTTTAATAAATTTTTATAATTAATTTTTAGATTGTTTAAATTTTTATTTGAGTCATATAATTTTTAAATTTGTTCTAAATCAAGTTTTTAACAAAAATTAATTAAAATTATTAAAAATTATACATTAAATAAAAAAAATTATTAATGATTTAATCTCTTTTTTTGGTCTAAAATGAGCTAATTTAAACTGAATTAAAAATGTATAAAACTCAAATAAAAATATAAAAAATTAAAATTAATACCTTGCTCTGACTTTTAAAACGGTGAAATTAGCTGTGCACTAAATAAAATTTAATCAAATAATGATTTCTTAGTACGTGAGCGGCAGGATTCGAACCTGCGCGGGCAGAGCCCACATGATTTCTAGTCATGCCCGATAACCACTCCGGCACGCCCACACACTTATATGTCTCACCAAATTTATTAATTTCACTATAATATTAAAATTACATGTAAATTGCCCTCGCATATTCTGCCATGTGTCTAAGAAGAGATGATGGAAAAAACTGACTAAGAGAGAGAGAGAAAGAGAGAATAAGATAAATGCATAAATGAATACTTAAGGGAAATGAAAGGAAAATTAGATCCTTTTATCCATCTAACTTTCATTTTTTTTTTTAGCCATTTTTTTGCCTTCTTCTTCCATCCAACTTTCCTCATTCTTTCATCTATAATAATAAATGACCCTCCATTTACATATATATATATATGTATGTATGTATAAAAATTAATCCTTCTCACTCCCTCCCTCCCATATATATATATATATATATATATGTATGTATGTATGTATAAAAATTAATCCTTCTCACTCCCTCCCTCCCTCCGTCCTTCTTCTATGACAACACTCCATACCCTTGTTTTCTTCTTCCCATGATTGTTCCTCACTCTCTCTCCTTTTTCTTTTTCTTTTTTTTTTTTTACAATAAAATTTCCCAATTTTTCATAATCGAACTTTTCTTTTTTTAACTCATGCAATCACAATCATCTTTCTTTATTTATTTATTTTTAAGATAACTTTTTCTCATAAACAAAATTTTCATAATAAAATAAAAATATCCGTGAATTGTACAAGCAACCAAGTTAATTTAGTCATTAATACAATCTCCAACAACAACAACC